>CM034390.1:0-27500 GCA_019925095.2 Dendrolimus kikuchii
CCTGGCCTGGCTGGCCTGGCCTGGCCTGGCCTGGCCTGGCACAAGCACAAGCTGGCTGGCCTGGCTGCCCTGGCCTGGCCTGGCCTGGCCCTGGCCTGGCCTGGCACAGCTGCTGCTGGCCTGGCCTGGCCTGGCCTGGCCTGGCCTGGCCTGGCTGGCTGGCTGGCCTGGCCTGGCCTGGCCTGGCTGCTGGCCTGGCCTGGCCTGGCACAGGCCTGGCACAGGCCTGGCCTGGCTACAGGCCTGGCCTGGCCTGGCCTGGCCTGGCCTGGCCTGGCCTGGCCTGGCCTGGCCTGGCACAGCTGGCCTGGCACAGCCTGGCCTGTAGCTGGCACAAGCACAGCCTGGCCTGGCCTGGCCTGGCCTGGCCTGGCCTGGCCTGGCCTGGCCTGGCCCTGGCACAGCCTGGGCCTGGCCTGGCCTGGCCTGGCCTGGCCTGGCCTGGCCTGGCTGGCCTGGCACAAGCAGCAGCACAGCCTGGCCTGGCCTGGCCTGGCCTGGCCTGGCCTGGCACAGCACAGCACAGCACCAGCACAGCACAGCACAGGCCTGGCTGCTTGGCACAGCACAGCGCACTTTGGCACATGCAACAGCTGGCACAGCACAGGCCTGGCACCAGCACTGCACAGCTGCTCAGCACAGCACAGCACAGGCACTGGCACAAGCACAGCACAGCACAGCACAGCACAGCTGGCCTGGCTGGCCTGTAGCACAGCACCAGCACAAGCACAGCACAGCACAGCTGGCACAGCACAGCACAGCACAGCACTGCACCAGCACAGCACCAGCTGCCCTGCCTAGCACAGCACAAGCACAGCCTGCAGCACAGCACAGCACAGCACAACTTTGCTTGGCTGGCACAGCACAGCAGCAAGCCTGGCTTACAGCACAGCACAACTAGCCTGAGCACAGCCTGGCCAGCACAGCCTCAAGCCTAGCCTGGCCTGACCTGGCCTGGCTGGCCTAGCCTGGCCTGGCCTGGCCTAGCCTATAGCTAGCCTGGCCTGGCCTGAGCCTGGCACAGCTGGCCTGAAGCCTGAGCCTGGCCTGGCTGGCCTGGCCTGGCCCTGGCCTGGCCCCTATTTCTGGCCTGGCCTGGCTGACCTGCCTGAGCCTGAGCCTGCTTCAGCCTGGCCTGGCCTGGCCTGGCCTGGCCTGGCCTGGCTGTGGCCTGGCCTGGCTGGCCTGGCCTGGCCTGGCCTGGCCTGGCCTGGCCTGGCCTGGCCTGGCCTGGCACAGCTGGCCTGGCCTGGCCTGGCCTGGCCTGGCCTGGCCTGGCCTGGCACAAGCAAGCACAAGCCTGGCACTGGCCTGGCCTGGCCTGGCCTGGCCTGGCCTGGCCTGGCTTTGCTGGCTGGCCTGGCCTGGCCTGGCACAGGCCTGGCCTGGCCTGGCCTGGCCTGGCTGGCCTGGCCTGGCCTGGCCTGCTTCAAGCCTGCTTCCAGCACAGCTGGCCTGGCCTGGCTGGCCTGGCCTGGCACAGCACAGCACCAGCACCAGCCTGGCACAGCACAGCACAGCACAGCCTGGCCTGGCCTGGCCTGGCACCAGGCTGGCCACAGCACAGCCTGGCTGGCACAGCACGGCACAGCACAGCCTGGCACAGCACAGCACCAGCCTGGCCTGGCCTGGCCTGAGCCTGGCCTGGCCTGGCACAAGCACAGCACAGGCACTGGCACAGCACCAGCACAGCACAGCCTGGCACAGCACAGCACAGCCTGGCACAGCACAGCACAGCACAGCTGGCACAGCGCAGCACAGCACAGCACAGCACAGCACAGCACAGCACAGCACAGCTGCTGGCACAGCACAGCACTGCACAGCACAGCACAGCACAGCTGGCACCAGCACATTTGGCCTGGCCTGGCCTGGCCTGGCCTGGCCTGGCCTGGCCTGGCCTGGCCTGAGCCCTGAGCCTGGCCTGGCCTGAGCCAGGCCTGGCCTGGCCTGGCCTGGCCTGGCCCTGGCCTGGCCTGGCCCTGGCCTGGCCTGGCACTGGCCTGGCACAGCTGGCCTGGCCTGGCCCTGGCACTGGCCTGGCCCTGGCCTGGCCTGGCCTGGCCTGGCCTGGCCTGGCCTGGCCTGGCCTGGCCTGGCCTGGCCTGGCCTGGCTGGCCTGGCCTGGCTGGCCTCAGCCTGGCCTGGCCTGGCCTGGCCTGGCCTGGCCTGGCCTGGCCTGGCCTGGCCTGGCCTGGCCTGGCCTGGCCTGGCCTGGCCTGGCCTGGCCTGGCACTGGCCAGCTGGCCTGGCCTGGGCCTGGCCTGGCCTGGCCTGGCACAGGCCTGGCAGCCTGGCCTGGCCTGGCCTGGCCTGGCCTGGCCTGGCCTGGCCTGGCCTGGCCTGGCCTGGCAGCAGCTGGCCTGGCACAGCTGGCACAGCTGGCCTGGCCTGGCACAGCTGGCACTGGCCTGGCCTGGCCTGGCCTGGCACAGCCTGGCCTGGCCTGGCCTGGCCTGGCCTGGCCTGCACAGCACAGCCTGGCCTGGCCTGGCACTGCACAGCACAACTGGCCTGGCACAGCCTGGCACAGCTGCACAGCCTGGCACAGCCTGGCACAGCACTGGCCTGGCCTGGCACAGCTGGCCTGGCAGCACAGCACAGCCTGGCCTGGCACTGGCACAGCCTGGCACCAGCACAGCTCAGCACAGCACAGCCTGGCACAGCACAGCCTGCTGCCTGGCACGGCCTGGCCTGGCACAGCACAGCCACAGCCACAGCACAGCACACTGGCCTGGCCTGGCTGGCCTGGCTGGCCTGGCCTGGCTGGCAGCACAGCACAACTGGCTGGCAGGCCTGACACAGCCTGTACAGCACAGCCTGGCTAGCCTATTACACAAGCACAGCCTGGCCTGGCACAGCACAGCACCAGCTGAGCCTGGCACAACTGGCACAGCCTGGCCTTTTTAGCCTAGCCTGGCCTGGCCTGGCCTGGCCTGGCACTGACCTGGCCTGGCTGGCCCTGGCCTGGCTACAGCTGACAACATACAGCCTGGCCTGGCCTGGCCTGGCCTGGCCTGGCCTGGCCTGGCCTGGCCTGGCCTGGCCTGGCTGGCCCTGGCCTGGCCTGGCCTGGCCTGGCCTGGCCTGGCCTGGCCTGGCCTGGCCTGGCCTGGCCTGGCCTGGCCTGGCCTGGCCTGGCCTGGCCTGGCCTGGCCTGGCCTGGCCTGGCCTGGCCTGGCCTGGCCTGGCCTGGCCTGGCCTGGCCTGGCCTGGCCTGGCCTGGCCTGGCCTGGCCTGGCCTGGCCTGGCCTGGCCTGGCCTGGCCTGGCCTGGCCTGGCCTGGCCTGGCACTGGCCTGGCCTGGCCTGGCCTGGCTGGCCTGGCCTGGCCTGGCCTGGCCTGGCCTGGCCTGGCCTGGCCTGGCCTGGCCTGGCCTGGCCAACCTGGCCTGGCTGGCCTGGCCTGGCCTGGCACAGCACAGCCTGGCCTGGCCTGGCCTGGCACTGGCCTGGCCTGGCCTGGCCTGGCCTGGCCTGGCCTGGCACAGCACAGCACAGCTGGCCTGGCCTGGCCTGGCCTGGCCTGGCACAGCACAGCACAGCACAGCACAGCACAGCACAGCACAGCACAGCACAGCACAGCACAGCACAGCACAGCACAGCACAGCACAGCACAGCACAGCACAGCACAGCACAGCACAGGCTGGCCTGGCCTGGCCTGGCCTGGCACAGCTGGCCTGGCTGGCACAGCACAGCACAGCACAGCTGGCCTGGCCTGGCCTGGTAGCACAGCCTGGCCTGGCTGGCTGGCCTGGCCTGGCCACAGCACTAGCACAGCCTAGCCTAGCCTAGCACAGCCTAGCACAGCACAGCACAGCACAGCACAGCCTAGCACAGCACAGCCACAGCCTAGCCTAGCCTAGCCTAGCCTAGCCTAGCCTAGCACAGCCTAGCCTGGCCTAGCCTAGCTGGCCTAGCTACAGCCTGGCCTACAAGCCTGAGCTGCCTGGCCTGGCCTGGCCTGGCCTGGCCTGGCCTGGCCTGGCTGGCCTGGCCTGGCCTGGCCTGGCCTGGCCTGGCCTGGCCTGGCCTGGCCTGGCCTGGCCTGGCCTGGCCTGGCCTGGCCTGGCCTGGCCTGGCCTGGCCTGGCCTGGCCTGGCCTGGCCTGGCCTGGCCTGGCCTGGCCTGGCCTGGCCTGGCCTGGCCTGGCCTGGCCTGGCCTGGCCTGAGCCTGGCCTGGCCTGGCCTGGCCTGGCCTGGCCTGGCCTGGCCTGGCCTGGCCTGGCCTGGCCTGGCCTGGCCTGGCCTGGCCTGGCCTGGCCTGGCCTGGCCTGGCCTGGCCTGGCCTGGCCTGGCCTGGCCTGGCCTGGCCTGGCCTGGCCTGGCCTGGCCTGGCCTGGCCTGGCCTGGCCTGGCCTGGCCTGGCCTGGCACAGCACAGCCTGGCCTGGCCTGGCCTGGCCTGGCCTGGCCTGGCCTGGCCTGGCCTGGCCTGGCCTGGCACAGCCTGGCCTGGCCTGGCTGGCACAGCACAGCCTGGCCTGGCACAGCACAGCACAGCACAGCACAGCACAGCACAGCCTGGCACAGCCTGGCACAGCACAGCACAGCACAGCACAGCACAGCACAGCACAGCACTGGCACAGCACAACCTGGCACAGCACCAGCACAACCTGGCCTGGCCTGGCCTGGCCTGGCCTGGCCTGGCCTAGCCTAGCTAGCCTAGCCTGGCACCAGCCTAGCACAGCCTGGCCTAGGCCTGGCCTGGCCTGGCCTGGCCTGGCCTGGCCTGGCCTGGCCTGGCCTGGCCTGGCCTGGCCTGGCCTGGCCTGGCCTGGCCTGGCCTGGCCTGGCCTGGCCTGGCCTGGCCTGGCCTGGCCTGGCCTGGCTGGCCTGGCCTGGCCTGGCCTGGCCTGGCCTGGCCTGGCCTGGCCTGGCCTGGCTGGCCTGGCCTGGCCTGGCCTGGCCTGGCCTGGCCTGGCCTGGCCTGGCCTGGCCTGGCCTGGCCTGGCCTGGCCTGGCCTGGCCTGGCCTGGCCTGGCCTGGCCTGGCCTGGCCTGGCCTGGCCTGGCCTGGCCTGGCCTGGCCTGGCCTGGCCTGGCCTGGCCTGGCCTGGCCTGGCCTGGCACAGCTGGCCTGGCCTGGCCTGGCCTGGCCTGGCCTGGCCTGGCCTGGCCTGGCCTGGCCTGGCCTGGCCTGGCCTGGCTGGCCTGGCCTGGCCTGGCCTGGCCTGGCCTGGCCTGGCCTGGCCTGGCCTGGCCTGGCTGGCCTGGCCTGGCCTGGCCTGGCCTGGCCTGGCCTGGCCTGGCCTGGCCTGGCCTGGCCTGGCCTGGCCTGGCCTGGCCTGGCCTGGCCTGGCCTGGCCTGGCCTGGCCTGGCCTGGCCTGGCCTGGCCTGGCCTGGCACAGCCTGGCCTGGCACCAGCACTGGCCTGGCCTGGCCTGGCACAGGCCTGGCCTGGCCTGGCTGGCCTGGCCTGAGCTGGCCTGGCCTGGCCTGGCACAGCCTGGCCTGGCCTGGCCTGGCCTGGCCTGGCCTGGCCTGGCCTGGCCTGGCCTGGCCTGGCCTGGCCTGGCCTGGCCTGGCCTGGCCTGGCCTAGCCTGGCCTGGCCTGGCCTGGCCTGGCCTGGCCTGGCCTGGCCTGGCCTGGCCTGGCCTGGCCTGGCCTGGCCTGGCCTGGCCTGGCCTGGCCTGGCCTGGCCTGGCCTGGCCTGGCCTGGCCTGGCCTGGCCTGGCCTGGCCTGGCCTGGCCTGGCCTGGCCTGGCCTGGCCTGGCCTGGCCTGGCCTGGCCTGGCCTGGCCTGGCCTGGCCTGGCCTGGCCTGGCCTGGCCTGGCCTGGCCTGGCCTGGCCTGGCCTGGCACAGCCTGGCCTGGCCTGGCCTGGCCTGGCCTGGCCTGGCCTGGCCTGGCCTGGCTGGCCTGGCCTGGCCTGGCCTGGCCTGGCCTGGCCTGGCCTGGCCTGGCCTGGCCTGGCCTGGCCTGGCCTGGCCTGGCCTGGCCTGGCCTGGCCTGGCCTGGCCTGGCCTGGCCTGGCCTGGCCTGGCTGGCCTGGCCTGGCCTGGCCTGGCCTGGCCTGGCCTGGCCTGGCCTGGCCTGGCCTGGCACAGCTGGCCTGGCCTGGCCTGGCCTGGCCTGGCCTGGCACAGCTGGCCTGGCCTGGCCTGGCCTGGCCTGGCCTGGCACTGGCCTGGCCTGGCCTGGCCTGGCCTGGCCTGGCCTGGCCTGGCACAACTGGCCTGGCACAGCACAGCCTGGCCTGGCCTGGCACTGGCAGCACAGCCTGGCCTGGCCTGGCCTGGCCTAGCCTGGCACAGCCTGGCACTGGCCTGGCCTGGCCTGGCCTGGCACAGCCTGGCCTAGCCTGGCCTGGCACTGGCCTGGCCTGGCCTGGCCTGGCCTGGCCTGGCCTGGCCTGGCCTGGCCTGGCCTGGCCTGGCCTGGCCTGGCCTGGCCTGGCCTGGCCTGGCCTGGCTGGCCTGGCCTGGCCTGGCCTGGCCTGGCCTGGCCTGGCCTGGCCTGGCCTGGCACTGGCCTGGCCTGGCCTGGCCTGGCCTGGCCTGGCCTGGCCTGGCCTGGCCTGGCCTGGCCTGGCCTGGCCTGGCCTGGCCTGGCCTGGCCTGGCCTGGCCTGGCCTGGCCTGGCCTGGCCTGGCCTGGCCTGGCCTGGCCTGGCCTGGCCTGGCCTGGCCTGGCCTGGCCTGGCCTGGCCTGGCCTGGCCTGGCCTGGCCTGGCCTGGCCTGGCCTGGCCTGGCCTGGCCTGGCCTGGCCTGGCACAGCACAGCACTGGCCTGGCCTGGCACTGGCCTGGCCTGGCCTGGCCTGGCCTGGCCTGGCCTGGCCTGGCCTGGCCTGGCCTGGCCTGGCCTGGCCTGGCCTGGCCTGGCCTGGCCTGGCCTGGCCTGGCACAGCTGGCCTGGCCTGGCCTGGCCTGGCCTGGCACAGCTGGCCTGGCACAGCACAGCCTGGCCTGGCCTGGCTGGCCTGGCCTGGCACAGCACTGGCCTGGCCTGGCCTGGCCTGGCCTGGCCTGGCACAGCACAGCACAGCCTGGCCTGGCACTGGCCACCTGGCCTGGCCTGGCCTGGCACAGCCTGGCCTGGCCTGGCCTGGCACAACCTGGCCTGGCACAGCCTGGCCTGGCCTGGCCTGGCCTGGCCTGGCCTGGCCTGGCCTGGCACAGCACTGCTGGCCTGGCCTGGCCTGGCCTGGCCAGTTCCAAGACTGCGTCAAGACCGTCAGTCGATTTGACCTAAGCTCCCGACTAAAAATTCAAGAAAAAATAGGTTTTCAACCGTACAGTGCCGTGCATAGTACCAAATTGTGCGCAAAAGTGAGGCGCAGGTGCCTAAGTTAAAATCAATTTCGAATCAGTTCGGACAAAAAGTTATAGCGTGAAAACAAAATTTTGAAGATTTCAAAAATTAATAACTCAAAAACTAAATCGAGGACACCCAGTTTTTATAGGCGGCTTTGGTGGGGCCCAAGTGCCCCCGCCCGATTAAAATAAACGTACCTTTCCCAACTCAAATCCACAAAGTTAAATGCATAAAGTGAAAAAACGTGGTATGAAAATCGCCAATTTCGGACTTTTCAAAATTAAAAAATACAGGTTGATGAGGCTCCAAAAACTAAGGTATAATCGCCAGATACAACCTTAGGATTTTGTGTAGTAAATTTTTAAAAATTAAAAAAGTGAGAAAAAATTTTAGTGTTTTTCGTTTTCGACCATAAGTCAGGAAAACTTCTTGTGACTTAAAAAGTGGCGCGGTAGCCAGGAGGAGTTTTCGGAGACGCGTCGTCTGACACCCCACTTTCGGGAATCGGACCCAGAAACCCGGAAGTGTCAGGAACAAAAACAACTTCCTAACCTCAAAATTGCTCCGGAGTTACTGGAGCAATCGACTTGAGGTTAGGGAGGTTGAAGAACATCTGGAGGACGGCGCAAAACCGGTTCTGCGGAATTTTAGGATAAGTAGTTTTTAAGTTATTTTTAATTAGAATATTTAACTTTGACCTCAAATATCTCGAAACTATCAATAGCGCGTGGGTTTTGAAATTGTAGTATAGTGCGCGCTGGGAAGCTCTACCCAACCGCATCAAAACCCAATTTTTTATAATACAAAATTTTTAAATAAAAATTCAAAAACTTGAATTTTCCAAATTTTTTGACTTTTTCCCAAAACTTGGTATTGGGAAAAATTATTTTATTTTAGCATAAAATAGAGCGCATTATTAGGCGTCGTCTGGACATTTTTGGGAATTTTAGCGCTGATAGCCACGGAGATATTGATTTTCTAGCCTATTTTTGTGTATATATAGTTAGATATAATAGATAAAATTAGTGTAGTGGTAGCATCGCCGAGAACTCGTCGATACGAACCGTTAGAGCCCAAGAACGACGGGATTCGACCAATAGTTGGCCGAGAAATTAAATTTCGGGACCTTTTGGCCAAGGGCGGCCGCCATATTGGAATTTTTAAATTCCTGATTACTCAGCGGCTATTGGGCTCACAGCGACGGGGTTTTCGACATTGCGGCCTTCTAGGGCTTCTATATCTGACAGGCCATTAAAAAGGGGTCAAAAATTTTGACACAAACCCCCCCCGTGGCGGGGTGAGGAGCGAACAGGACATAGGCCTAGTCGAAGTCCGGACGAAATCGGGCGTATATCAACCGAGATACGAGCGTTTCTCTCCGGACTTTGACATTTCGGCGGCCATATTGGAAATCTTTGACCGTGGTTTTCTCCGGGACTATAGGTCCTAGCGCACCGGGGTTTTCACCATTGACTTCAGCTCCTCTAGGAGCATCGGGTCCGGGCCTCAAAACCCGGATATTTCGCACCGGATTTTAGAGGCTAGATTTTAATCTAGACGGGTAGAAGACCTCAGGGGAACACATAAAAACCCAAACACCAGGACTCTAGGACGGGTAGAACCGGAGAAATCGGCGATCAAAGATCGGGTTTGACATAAGGGTCGCCATCTTGGAAATCTTTGCAAGGCCATATCTCCTAAAGTATTGGGCGCACGAGATCGCGGTTTGGTTTAGAGTGAAGCCCAGACCTCCCGCTATCGACTGCGCTTATAAAATTTGACTTTTTACGGCCAAAAAATTTGGTTGATTTTCGACCGGATTTCGATAGGGCTCGACGAGCTCATCATAACGAGCCCAAGCACGCCTAATTTAAGGCAATATTTGACCCGCTAGGAGCAATATTAAAATCTTGACTGAAAATCTAGAAATTTTTCTAGATTTTTGAAATCAAATTGACAGCGAACTAAACTACCTAACGTAGTGGACTTTGGGCTCGTTTCGTTCGGCAACTCGAGCTCTACACACAGGAACCCCCTCCCGCCACATACCTCCCCCCCTGAACTATTCTGCCTATAACTCAGTCGTTGTTGGTTCTGGGCTAGCCGAGTTTGGTATTGCCGGGATCGGCTCGCCGAGACCAACAATCTGGGCCTGGTAGAATAGCGATATCCTCACACTTACCTCACTTACCTCACAAAAATACCTCACATTCGCTACTTTTACACTCAGATACACACTCACACGTATACCAAGTACTTACCTTGGGTATATCTAAACTTACCTCACACACTCAACTTACCTTGCACACGAAACTTGCAGAATACGCACACAGGCATCACCCAAACACACTGACACACTCACCTCACACGTCACACTAATAAAAAACTTACCTTACACTTACCTGTACCTTCTTACCGCACCAAACCAACCTTTACCTTTACCATACCTTACCTTTACCTTATCCTTACCTATACCTTACCTTACCTAACTTACCTTATACTTACCTTACCTTACCTCACTTACCTAATCCTCCTATACTTACCTGTTTCCTTTTCCTGACGCCCGGCGCCTCCTTTGGGGTACCTGAAAAATAAAAAATTGTAAATATATTAGTAATAGTTAAGTGTAGGCTGTAAATAAATCAGACTGACAAATATTGTTTTATTTATCTTATTTTTGACTGGTTCAATACATATTTTATTATTACTAATTGACCCTTCGATTGGTGTTTTACGCGCCAATCGATTAGTGTAGGACCCACCTTTAGATAGTAAGTTAGAACCACCCTCAGCAGTTAGGAAACATGTTCAGGACACCGAAGAAACTGAAAAGGTTTGGAGAGGAAGAAGAAGACAGGACAGAAGAATGGAACCGGTATCCAACAATGGACGAAATTGACCAGCGTAGTAGTCAAATGGCGGAAGAGGGGGTGGAAGGTAGCCCACTGCAGGACCTCTTGCAGGAGAGAAGGGAGAAGAGGCAATCCTTGGGCATCGACACCTCCCCGTCTCCGAAGCCATTACCATCCTACACTACCTACGCGGAGGTCAGAAAGCAGCGGGCAGATTGCCTCGTTCGGCAAATGAGATAAGAGTGGCAAAGGGCTTGGAGCCGTTTGAGCAGCCACCGACACCGCCTGGCCGAGAACACAAAGGCTAGAAATGCAGCAGATGAGGGTGGGAGGATCAAATTTCTCTCCGCCCCAAAGAAATCTGCGCAGGCTGTCCCCGGCCCCAGCAAAGAGAAGGCAAATAAAACGTACGCCAAACGGACTCCTCCAGCGGTCACAAAACGCGAGGAGCTACGTAAAACAGAATGCGGGAGGCCGGACAATGCCTTGAAATTCAATGACCATATAGCCAGCTCGAGAAACCTCCAAGACGGAAATAAAGCAGCCCGTAGTGAACGCGGTGGGTCGGATGTTCGTCCTGCTGAAGCACACCGATAAAGCGCTTGGGGAGGCTTTGAAGGCAATAGCGGAGAAGGACTCAGGCGAACGCATAGTCAGGGACATGCAGACGCAGTACCCACCACCGGGTTTTACACAGGAGGAACAGAGCGACTCTGTCAAAGAAAGGGATGCCATAGTTGGGAAAGTTGGAGGAGCAGGCCTTACTCATCCAGAAGAGCATGGAAGATCGATAACACAACAAGTTATCCGAAAGGAACAATGCAAGTATGGGTGAGGCATGTGTCCTAAAGCGAGCTATGCGAGTGTAGCGGCTATAGGGACCGGGGCTAAGCCCCGAACTATAGGACGCTGCACTCGGTGGCGATAACCAACGCCAAGAGAACCGCTCTGGTGACGACACCCTCAAGGAATTGAGGAGGCGTTAAACGCCAAAGAAGGGGGTGGACGTCAGGCGGGTCCGCAAGGCCAGAGATGGTAGGGTGATTGTCAGCTGCAGGACGGTAGAAGACCGTGAAAAGCTTAAGCTTAAAGCTTAAGCAGAAGAAGGCAGCATTAGTGGCAGAAGACATCACTAACAAAGACCGTTAGTGATGATAACCGGCGTCTAAGGGTCCATACAGACGACGACCTGTTTCGGGCTCTCAAGAATCAGAATAGTCTGGTCTTTGAGGGTCTGAAGGAGGGCGACGACTGTATGGAAGTCGCGTACAAGATAAGAGGCAAAAACCCGAACACCCATAAGGTGATACTACGAGTAGCACCGGCCTTGTGGAAGAGATTGACGGAGGAAGGTACGGTCAGGGTAGACCTGCAGACACTGCAGGTCACGGACAGATCGCCGCTGACGCAATGTACGACATGCCTGGGCTTCGGGCACGGCAAAAAGCTGTGCCGGGAGACCCAGGTAATGTGTAGTCATTGCGGAGGTCCCCACACGAGGGCTGAGTGTGAGGAGTATGCAGTCGGCACACAGCCAACTTGTAAGAATTGCACCCGAGAAAAAAGAGATAACGCAGAGCATAATGCCTTCAGCGAGGCGTGCCCGGTGAGGGCTCGCTGGGATAAAATCGTGCGTGCAACCGTCGCCTACTGTTAGATGCGCTGCGGGCGACAACACAATAGTAATGGGTCGGAAGCCGTGCCTTGTTGTGGAAACTGCACATGACTGGTAACTAGCAAGTAGACACAAACCAGGCAACAATGTACGGCCTATGACCCCGCTATCGTGCGTGGAGCCTGCAGAATGCATCTAACAATAGGCGGCGTCTTACAGGAATGGAGGACACTTGGCGGCAAACTAGTAAGGAACCGGGTATCTGTTATCTGCAGGAAGGTATCTTACACACATACACATACACAGAGCAAATAGCTCGCCAATAACACCAACCAACAAACACACTGACTAACAAGTAAAAACTAAACAGCAACAAACATACAAGAAGCGAGCAACCTTTGATATTCAAAAGTTGCTGTTCTTGCAAAACACACACATGCACAAACAACAAAACTATTAAGTCACAAGCAAAACATCACAAATCAAGAGAACATACACACACACGCACACGTACGCATATAAACACACGACTAAACACAAACGCACAAACACACACATGCATATTCACACATCAGCTAACACACGCTAATCACAAAACACATCAGTCAATTTACTTATGTATAAGTAAATTAAGCGTACATTAATAAACCTGGGCACACACAGAATCTCAAGCACACACATGAAACAGAACACAAACAAATAATATAAAATGGAAGATACTTACATACTAATTGGTCCCGCGTAGAAAGCTGGAGAACAGCAGTCCCAACGATAAGCTCCACTCGAAGTTGGACTGACAGGTACCCGGGTGCAGAAGTAATCTACAAAGTAGAGAATCACAATAAATAAATATGTATTGAACAAGTAAAATAGAATAAAGATAGTAATATAATAGTAGCATAAAAATGTATAATAAACGACACTGAAAATATATCATAGCATATATTTGTCATCAGCGTCCGTAAATAAGTAAGATTGTTAGTACATAAGAAAGTGAATCAAAAGAGTACAATCTGCGTGGAATGATAGGAGTAAAACCCTGTTATATAAAATATAATAAAATACATAAACTATGCAAACAGTGTATAAAATATAAAGCTTTAGGTCAAATACTATTTATAAATACAAATAACATTTATATATTATACATAATAAATAAGCAAGATCTGTAATCAAAATTAAAATGTAATATGTAAGTATATATAGAAAATTTTGGAAAAATAGAAAATTAAAATAGAAAATAGGAAACAATGTAAACCCCATTAGCTGTAACAATAGTATAGTATATATAAGAAGGAATACAAATAATGTAATAGAGATAAGTTTGTAACTATATGTATAAGTTTGTAACAAATAAATAAATAAAGACTCGCCTTCACTCCCAAATCCTCCCCAGATAATAGAAATATATAAGTAGTATATACACTATAATAGTAGGAATAGGCAATAGTAGGAAATATATATGTGGGTGTCTGATCATCTTCTCTGGGTCAGAACAACCAGCACAAACACAATCCAGGCTGGGAGTTCTGGCTCAAGGGAGGAAAACATGAGCGCACATATATATAAGTATAAATATATATTAATATTAAATACCCATATTTCGGAAAAATAGGTTTTTTGAGTGATACAAACAAGTGCGATACGTCGTTGTGTGCGCGTTCATGCGGCGCATACGCCTGTGAAGTTAGAACAGTGATAGGACACATAACAAAAAAGTTATAGTGAAAAAACTGAATTTTAAAACTTTAAAGTGTTTTTACTCCGAAACTAAAGCGGTGACCCCCCTTTTTTAAGGGCGGCTTTAGTGCGCCCCGTGTGCCCCAACAGGGCCCAGCCACAAGCGCCAACTTCCCAACTCCACCTGGAAAGATAGACCATCGGAAGTGAAAACACGTGGACCGAAAACCTGAAATATCAACCGGAGAACAGAACAAAAAATACGGGTCGATAGAGGACAAAATTCTAAGGCATCTGGCCAGATGCGAACTTAGAAAAGTCCAAACCCGAATTTTTTAAAAAATAAAAACTGGTAAAAATTTTCATCGTTTTTTGTTTTTTGACTATAAGTCAAAAAAGTTCTTCGAAGATAGAAAATCCGGCGCGGTAGCCACCGAGGGATTCCAGAGACGCATCGTTTGGCACCCCATTCGCAAGAATCGGAGAACATTTGGAGGAACCAGACCCAAAAAAACAAGATTCTAACCTCAAAATTGCTCCGGAATTACTGGGGCTAGAGCTTTGAGGTTAGGACTGTTTCAAGATCTTCTGGAGGACGGCGCGAATCCGGTCCCAGCGGAATTTTATGTTAAGTAGTTTAGAGTTATTTTATATTAGAAGTTTAAACTTTGACCCCTTATATCTCTGGACCTATTTATAGCGCGTGGGTTTTGAGATTGCAGTATTGTGCGCGCTGGATAGCTCTATCCAGCCGCACCAAAACCCACTTAAGTCTCGAGGAAAAATCTCGAATAAAAATTCTAAAACTGTAAATTTCAAAATTTTTTGACTTTTTTCCAAATTTTTATATTGGAAAAAATTATTTTCTAGTAATATAAAATAGAGCACCTTTTTGGACACTTTTTGGCTATTTTTTGGTATTTTTAGCGTTAATAGGCACAGAGATATTGATTTTAGAAGTGTTTTTTGTAAATATATAGTTAGTTATATAAGTTAGCGTAAGTCTGGGAGCAGAAGCGTCCAAGGCTCGTCGCGCTCTTTCATCCGAGCCCAAGAACGGCGAAATCCGGCCCATAGGGGCCGAGATACAGTTTTTTCCGACCTTTTGGCCAAGGGCCGCCGCCATCTTGGATATTTTGAACTTCCGATAACTCGGAAAGTATTTAACGTACAGCGACGGGGTTTTCGGCGTAACTGTTACCTTGGCTTACTGCAGCCGACCAGACGGGAAAACAGGGTCAAAATTTTTGACTTCGACCACCCATAGGGCAGGGTGTAAAACGACCGGGGAAAAACCCCAGACGAAATCCGGTTCAAATCGGACACATATTGACGGAGATATAGCCAAAACTCGCCGGACTTTGACAGTTCGGCGGCCATATTGGATAATTTCAAACCGGCATATCTCCGAAACTATTGGTCCTAGGAGGACGGGGATTTCTCCATAGACATCTGCCCCTTAAGGAGCATCGGATCCGGGGGTTAAATCCCGGATATCTCGCGACCGAAATTTGGGCCTAGATTTTGGTCTAGGTAGACAGAGGACCTCAAGGGTACCCTAGAGAACCCAAAAACCAGGGCTCTGGGGCCAATAGGACCGGAGATATCGGCCTGCAAAGTTTGACTTTGACAGTTGGTCCGCCATTTTGAAAATTTTTGGAAGGCCATATCTCCCAAACTATTGGGCGCACAGAATAGCGGTTTTCTTAGGAGTGTTGCCCTACCTTCCCGCTATCGATCGCGCTCATAAAATTTAGTTTTTAAGGTCAGAAATTTTTGTGCAATTTTACACCGGATTCTGATAGAGCTCGCGAAACCCAGCGAAACAAGCCCAAACACGCCCATTTTTGGGCAATCAGTGACGACTTAGAGGGGTTTTAAAAATCCAGACACAAATCTCAGAAATTTTTCTGAAATTTTGAAACATATTTGACAGCGCACTATACCACTTAAGGTGGTCGACCTTGGGCTTGTTTTCATCGGCATCCCGAGCTCTTTCAACAGGAGCCCCTCCCCACCTCCTACCCCACCCCTAAAACTATTCTGCCCGTAACTCAGCCGTTTTTGGTTTTGGGCTAGCCGAGTTTGGTATTGCTGGAATCGGCTCGCCTAGACCAACAATCTGGGCCTGGCAGAATAGCGGAAATCCCATACTTACCTTACTCACCTCACAAAAATACTGCACAGTCACTATCTTCACACACAGTCACGCATAAACACACATACCGGGTACCTACCTTGAGTATAACATATACTTACCTAACTTACCTTACACTTACCTGTACCCTTACCTTCCTTACCTTACCAAACCTTACCAGTACCTTACCCGTAGCCACTTTACCTTACCTTACCTCACCCTACTTACCTTGTCCACCTATCTTACCTTACCTACCTTACCTTACCTTATACACCTTACCTTACCTCACCTTACCTTATCATATTTACCCTGTCCTCATACATACCCATCCTTAAATCTTGACTCCCGGCGCCTCCCTCCTGGGTTACCTGAAAATAAAAATTTCTGAAATTAGTATAAGTTAGATTAAGTACATTGTAAAAATATTTTTTGACTACAAAACTTTATTGTTTTATTTTATTAACCTTGACTATTGACTGGATCAATATATATTGTTTTGACGCTATTTTATTTTATCTTTGACCACTCGATTTTGTGTTATTGCACAAATCGACTAGTTTAGGACCCACACTTAGGAATAAGATTACATCTAGGTCACAAATTTCAAAATGCATAGGACGCCAGTAAATAAATTGTGGAAAGCCTGTGAAGTAACGAAGTCGGAAGAACAGGAAATTTGGCGAGAATCTGGAGATAGTAGTACGAGATACATGGAGTTGCTTTCAGCAAAAAGAAAACAGAAGCGGGCTGAGGCAGGCTATGTGACCCCTCCCTCGGATATTATATCTCCTGGGCGGACCGAGGTGATTAAAGACAGGGCGAAGGAGGCAGTACGCACCTCTCTAACTCCAACGAGCCCTGTCACCTCAAGGCAGCACCAGGACGTAAGGAAAAAGCCGTTAACGCTGAAGTTCTCGCCCCCCCAGAAGAAGAAGGTGATCCTAAACATCTCCCCGCCCCCTAGGGTAGCCCGGAAAGTGTTTGCAGGGCCTAGTAAAAACGTAGGAAACACGACCTACAGGAAGGAAACACCACCAGAGGTTACAAAGAATGTGGTCACTGAGCAGGACAGGATGTCAGAGGCCAAAAAGTCTTTTGACAAAGCCAACGATCTCCTGTCTAACTCTAGGAACCTGAAGACGGAAATAAAGCAGGGCGTACAGAACGCGGTGGGTCGGCTGTACACTCTGCTTAAGGAGACTGACGGGGCCCTAAGGGAGGCCTTACTAGGCAAAGTGGGGAAGACTGCAGACGAACCAACCAAGACGTCTTGTGATGTGCAGACGCAGGTGGAAAAAGTAGATCCATTGCAGAGCAGACACCCTATGGATGAGGAGGATAGGGAGACGCTCCGCAAGAGATGGGACATCCTTACCGAGCGGATGGAAGAGCACTCCGAGCTCCTTAGGAAGAACTTAGAGAGCACGAATAACCTCGAGAAGGTAATTCTGAAACATAGAGTGAGCGAGAGCGAGGAGTGCAACCAAAAACGTACTTACGCGAGTGTGGCTGCCGAAAGATCGGGGGTTAAGCCTCCGAACTATAGGACGCTACACTCGGTACTTGTAGCTAATTTCAAAGAGGACCGCACATCCGAGGAAACCCTCGAGGAGGTTAGAGCGGCACTGAACGCGAAACAGGGGGGGGTAGAGGTTGAGCGAGTCCGGACATCGAGGCAACGGCAGGTGATCATTAGCTGCAAGACCATAGAGGACAGGGAGAAGGTAAAGAGTAAGCTAAGAGAGGAAAGGGCTGACTTAACAGCAGAGGACATCACCAACAAAAAGCCGATGGTGATGATAACGGGTGTACTTAGGGCTCATACAGATGGCGACCTCTTTGAGGCCCTCAGAAACCAGAATAAGCTGGTTTTTGAGGGCCTGGGAGAGGGGGACAGCTGTATGGAAGTCGCATATAAGATCCGAGGTAGAAACCCGAACACCCAGAAGGTCATATTGAAAACCTCGCCAGCCCTTTGGAAAAGGCTTACGGACTCAGGCACGGTAAGGGTCGACCTGAAAACATTGCAGGTCACGGACCGGTCACCGCTTACGCAGTGCACTATCTGCCTGGGATTTGGGCATGGCAAGAAACTATGCACAGAGACCCAGGTAGTGTGTAGTCACTGTGGCGGGCCCCACACTCGAAGCGAGTGCGAAGAATACGCTGTCGGCGCACCGCCAAAATGCAAAAACTGCACTAAAGAGAGGAAAGCAGAAACGCGGCACAATGCGTTTAGTGAGGAGTGCCCAATAAGGGCGAGATGGGACGCATTGGTACGCGCTACAGTGGCCTACTGTTAGCCGGGATGCCGGGAACAACATAATAGAAATGGATCGGAAGTCGAGCATCGTTGGTGAAAAATAGATTTAACAACTGGTGGTTACTAACGCATCAAAGGACCAGTCAACGATGTTCGGCATACGACTCGGCTATTATGCGTGGTACCGGCAAACCACGTCTGGCAGTACAAATAATGAGGTGGGGACCTCAGGGAAGTTGACAGTGGTGACCTCCGGAGTTTAAGGTGGAGCCGGAAGCCTGCAGAGGTACACATACAACACAATAACGAGTGAAACTGTACAAGCACTAATACACAACAAACATTAAACAAGACAGAAAGCACAAAACACACTCACAACACACCAAGCACAAACAAAACTAACAAAAACTAAACTGACAACTTTTAATGGAAAAGCTGTCAGCTTGCGTAACACACAAACATACATAACACACACATAAGCACACAGCACTAAAAGTGGAAAACTGGCATAAAACACTCTACAAATAGTAATAAAAAATTACTTACCAGACTGCAGGTAACCGGAACGCAGGGAAACCTGAAAAGAGAAAGTTTCAGTAAAAATGATAGAATAAACAAAATATATATTGACCAGTAATAGCCTATGGTAAAACACGCGTGTATACTAAAAGAACACTGTAGGAATATACTAAGGTATACTCTTTCACAGCGTCCAAAAAATGTAAAACAATAATATATATTAGTATTAATAAATAGAAAATTGTAATAAATAGAATTAGAGACCTACTGCAATGTACAAGTTAAACCTAACGCCAGCACACAAAACATAAATGGCATAGATAATAAGATAGAATAAATAGCTACTTATGCATATAAACACAAATATATATATATACATAATAGATACAGATAAATAGTAGAGCAAAAACTGTAGTACAAGATAGTGTTATGTAAAACCTAATTATAACCCTAATGCTAATAAAATTGTAAAACTTTAGAATATTATTATATAGTCTCAAACAAACATAGATAAGGCAAGTTATAAAACAATGTAAATGATTTGGCAATAGAACCAAAAATAAATAAAGAAACAGTACACAACCTAACCATTCCTACCCCCCACATTGTCCTTTCAATTCCCACCCCAATACATCCCAATCATACTTCCTAAACACACTTCCAACCTAGTCCAACCAAAACCAATCTACTCCCAAAGTGTAAAGTTATTTGTGTTATATAGAAAATAAGTAGTAATAAGAAAGAAAATGTATGTTAATAAAGTAAAAGGGCCTTCCAGGTGCCCCCACCAGTAAAATACAAACACGCAAATTCCAACCCAACTGCAAAACTATTAGACCGAAAGTGAAAAAAACGTGGTGCGAAAATCTTTGTTTCTGGACCGATCTGCAATTAAAAATACAGGTTGAAAGGGCATCAAAATCTAAGGTCTTTGGCCAGAAACGACCTTAGGATTTTTGATACCAATCTCGCAAAAAAATTAAAACCGTGCAAAAATTCGAACTTTTAGCTTTTGAGCAAAACTCAAAAAACTCTCAAGGAGTGAAAAATCGAAGACGGTAGCTACCGAGGGATCAACGAGATGCGCATCCCTGACACCCCTGCACGTCGTCATCGGATCAAACCTGCCGTGCAAACTTGAAAAAATAAGATCCTAACTCCTCAAAATTGCTCCGCCGCTATTGGTGTGAGCGATCTGCGGTTAGGGACCACTTGAAGACCCCAAAAGGAGCAGCTTATTTCCGGCATCAACATAATTTTAAGGTTAATAGTTTTTAATTATTTCATAATAGAAAATATAAATTTAACTGCCTGCATCTCAGAAAACTATAACAGACGCGTGGATTTTGAAAACTGTTGGACTGTGCGCGCCAGGAGCTCTCACTCACACACAATGGGAAAAATCCAAATCTTCTTTAATACAAAATTCGAGAATAAAAATTAAAAAACCGTAAAATTCAAAATTTTTAGCTTTTTTTCTACTTC
Source organism: Dendrolimus kikuchii (assembly GCA_019925095.2). Classification (NCBI taxonomy): domain Eukaryota; kingdom Metazoa; phylum Arthropoda; class Insecta; order Lepidoptera; family Lasiocampidae; genus Dendrolimus; species Dendrolimus kikuchii. The sequence continues at coordinate 19,807 of CM034390.1, forward strand.
TTTTACTATTGGGAGTAATTTACTTAAAATTAGGTAAAATAGAGCACGTTTTTTCTTTTGTTTTGGATATTTTTGGAATTTTTTGCAGTTGTATTTTCTGGAGATAGTGAATTTTTGCCTAATTTTTGTAAATATTTTGTTAAATATATAAATAAAATAGTTTTAAGTATACTTCAGTGGACTGGTTTCTGTTGAGACCTTTGCTTTGAACCAAAGAACTAGTTCTCTAGGACCTATATAGCGGGCGGAGGGAACCAAAATTCACTGCCTTTGGCTAAGGGCCGCTGCCATTTTGGAAATCTTTTTGAAGTCCAATAACCCGGCCAATATTGGACGGATCTCTGGCGGATTTTGGATACAGGCACTTTGTAGGATTCTCTAGCGGACCAGCCCATGTGTAAGGCAAAAATTTTTGACATAAAATCCTCAGGGTGACCCAAAGGTATAGGCAAGCACCCTGGTCGAAGTCCGGTTCAAATAGGACGAATAAAATAAATCACTGTGTGGCGACCGTTTCTTCCACACTTTGACATAAGGGCGGCCATCTTGGAATTTTAAACTCCAATAACTCAGCCGTTATTGACCGTATTGAACTGGGACTTTGACTCTAGGTGTTCTAACAAGGTTCTTTATCAGCCTAAGCGATAAAAACGGGCAAAAATTTTGGCAGTGAAAAAAACTGTACTACGATATAGACAAAGACCAGGGGTTTAATAACGAACCCAAACACGAGTGCAATCGGACGACAGGCTGCTGAGATATAAGCATCTAAACTTTGGTGGCAGGCCATGACAAATTTTAAATTCTATAACTCAAGTAGAATATCTATCTGAGGAGACTGGTTTCTCAGGAGTGGCTCCCCAGCACCCGGCGCATCGGCTGACACTCCGTTTTTGAGCGGAAAATTTGTGGAAAATTTGGTCCAATTTTTCGATCTTTAATCGATAGATCTCTTGCCGGGGCGAGCAAGTTTGAGCTCAAGCACGTACTTCTGACAGCAATATTGAGTGAGAAATAACGAATTGAAAGTCGCGAAGTTTTGTCCGGACTGAAGTTGTAAAACTTCGGGCCTCTATTTCTCAGCCAATTTTGGAAGCCAAAGCGGTCGAGTTTGGTATCATCCAATCCTCGGGAACGACGAAATCCATCGATTGAGACTCCCTCCCCTCTCTAGCTCCCTCCACCCCACTTACCTGTAATTCCTTGATCTTCTGTTCCAATCCTGACGTGTGAGGTGTCAGCGTTTTACTCTGCGGTGACGCGGCGATTCTTCCTGTGCTGCCCCCCCTGCTCCCGGCGCCTCTCCTCCTCTCCTCCGACCTGAAACAGAAAGAAAAAAAATTAGAAATTGTTAAATCGAGCAAACCATAGTATAGCAAGGTTAGTTAATAAGTTATTTTACAGTAGATAAGTGACAGTTAGAATTGTAAGATAAAATTTGACCTTGCCTGTACAGGCAGGTAGTATGTAAAACAAAAAATACTTATCTGTGTTTTATTTGGATGCTTCACAAAGTGCGGAGATTATCCCGACTGTAGCAAATCTAAATTTTAAAAGGTAGTTATATTAATACTTAGGTAGGAACAATTATTGGCTTTATATTTTGACAAAATCATAGGTTAAGACAAGGCTTATTGGGCATATATTATAGTAATGAGGACTACATAGCACTTTTGGTATTAGTAGTTATTTAGTTATAAAATCCTGGGCTTTTTTGAGCAACTTCAGTTCTCTGACAATTTTGATTGAATCTCTCCCAAGTATGTTTCTGACAATTCAAGAAAACCTAAGGATCCCTATAGGAAACCAGAAACCAGGAAGTTAGCAGTGGAGGGATTTAAGGGGACTTTCAATCCCCAAATATGGCAAGCTTCCGACAACCCCAAACTGGCACGCAGGAGTTCTGGTGAATGGAAGACGTTAAAGAAAGGGACAGGAAGACAAGCGAAAGAGAGAAGCAGGACCCTTTTCGGTAGGAATGTGACCTCTTAGGTATTCCCTCCACTCCCACCCAAGAAGGCTAAGCAACTGCAGTAGAGCTGGGACCGCTGCAGAAACCTCTTGGGAATCTGAACAAGACGATTTAATTCCAAATTGGAAGAGAAGGCCTCGACTTCTAAGACATCGGACAATGCAAATAGCCGCAATAGAAGACTTTACATGACTTCGGCCCAAGGCGGGAAAATACAAAAAGTCAGGCTGATGGAAGGGAAAGCCTTCAGTAATAAAAATCAACGAATTGACCCTGGTAATTCCCTGAAACCTGAAAACTGAAATCAAAATTAAACAGGGAGTTCAAACGGCAGTGGATGGGCTTTATCACTAGTGTGGAGGAGCTTGCATAAAAGAGCTTGTGACTCCAGTTGAAGGACAACGGGGTTACCTAAGGGAAAGGAGAAATGGAAGGGAGATAATAGAAATGAGATTACCAGGGGCCGAAGCCTAAATTGACCTAGATTTAGCACATAGCAGTGAGGCTGCAAAGGCTAAAAGTGGACGTATTTAAACTGATGTGCAAGTTGGAGGAACATGCAGCCCTTATGAGGGACAATACTATGCATTAGGGACCTACAGGGGGAATTGACAGGCACAGGGGAAGAACTAAAGGAGAGTCAGAGGAGTTACGCCAGTGGGGGGAGTGTCAGGAGGAGGGGGCTAGGAGCACCCTGAGCGCCTAACACTCACACTCCGGTAGTAATCACCTCGACATGGACTCAGTGAAAAGCGACGGGAGAAGAAGTAGCTCGACAGAGTGCGCGGAGCCCTGAAGAGCGAAGGCCGGGATGGAGACTTCTGAGATAGAGCGTGTTAGAAGGGGCCGCGACAGAAAGGGTTACCATTGGCTGTAAAACAGCCAACGATAGAGAGAAGCCTTCATGGTGAATTCAGAGAATACGAGCACTTGAATGCAGGGAAGACGTCTCGCAATAAAAAAATCCTCTTAGTTCAGATTACCGGTGTAAAGTTGAGAGTGCACACTGATGAAGAGGTCCTTTCTCAGAGCCCTGAGAAATCAGAACCAAAGGTCTTCGAGGGCCTGGCTGAAGAAGAGACAGAGAGATGATGTGTGGCTTCATAAGATTAGGGAGAAACTCCCTCAACTCATAGAGTTGTTCTTAAGTGGGTTGCAAATCATAGGCTGTGGCAGCGGCTGACGATGACAAAAAGCAGTGAGGGTGAACTCTCCAGACACCTTAATGTGACGGATAGGTCAATGCTGGTCCAGTGCTCGCAGTGCCTTTGGCTACGGTCATGCAAAGAGGGTCTGCTGCCAGCAAGCTGACAGCAGCCAAAGTGCAGTCACTGTGGGGACTCTCTACATGGAAGTAATAAAATGTCCGGACTTGTAGGCAGGGCACCACCCACCTGTTGCAATTGCAGGAGGGCGAAGAAGGTGGACACAGACCATAACGCCTTTGATAGTAAGTGGCCTATACGCATCTGTGGGAGGAGAGGCGCGCGCCTCGGTCGCCTATTGCTAAGGGCACCCCGGGGAACCAAGCGATCTCTAAGGAGCGGAAGCCGTACAAAGTAATGCAAGCTAACCTGCACAGAATGGAACTCGCAACGTACGAGCTGTTCAACACTGCCAGCGAGAGAGGTGCGGCTTTCGCTCTACTCCAGGAGCCTTACGTAGGCATAGCAAAAAAGGTGAGGAGACTATCGGGGCGCTAGAGTCTACCAAAACACGAAAAACCAACCAGTAATTACCATTAAAGCGGCAATTGCCGTTTTTGATCCGGAGGTACAAGCTGTCATCGTGGTACCGGAATGCACCACCGACAACATGGTGGTAGTAAAGATGGGAAGTGGATCTAGCGCTCTGATAGTCGCCTCCCTGTACTTCGAACCTGACAGAGACATGGAGCCCTACATGGAGCTAATCAGAGATATCGCTAGGACAACAGGGGACCCGGAGGATAGTGAATAGGCGGCGACGTAAATGCGAAGAGTCCATGGTGGGGCAGCCCTACAGAAGATCGACGAGGGAAGAGGCTGACAGGACTCCTGAACGAATTGGACTTGCAGGTGCTCAATGATGGGAGACACTCCCACCTACGACACCGTGCGTGGAGGCAAAGCTCTAACGAGCTTTGTCGACATCACGGTCTGCTCAGCGGACCTCCTCAACTTTGTGACTGGCTGGAAGGTAGACGACGGGGTGACGAGCTCTGACCATAACACCATTTGTTTTACTATTCAGACCAGTCCGCTTAAACAGTATATGCACGGCCAGAACAACCCGAATATTATAATACGCGTAAAGCAAATTGGGGCCACTTTCGTGAGAAAGTGGACCAACTAATGCTAGACAATAGACTTACCATAGACGGAATTGAAGAACTGACAGACACGACGGACCTGGAAAATAAAGTAGAATCATTAAATAAAACACTAGTAGAAGCATGCAAAATAGTATACCACAGATAAAACAGAAAAATAAATAAACTTACCATGGTGGTCGGAAGAGCTCGCCAAACTGAAGCGTGGAGTCGTCGCAGAGAAGAGGAAAATCCGCTGCGCCGCGCCGTCCCGTAGAAAGAGTTGCATCGAGGAGTACCTGCAAGTCAAAGCAAGATATCAAAGGGAGATCAGCGCCGCAAAGACACGAAGCTGGAAGGAGTTTTGCGGTAAGCAGGATCGGGAGGGAGTCTGGGAGGGGATCTACCGGGTCATCGGACGGACGAAGAAGCGGGACGAGGATCAGCCTATGGTTGACAAGGGAGTGGTACTGGGGCCCCGAGAATCCGCTGTGCTACTCGCAGAAACATTCTACCCCGCGGATAGTGCTATGGGAGATGACCGAGGACATAGGGCAATTCGTGAGCAGGCGGACAGGTTAAACCAGCGAACTCGCTCTGCTAGGAGAACGACGATCCGCCCTTCACTGCCCTAGAACTACGTCAAGCCGCATACCGGTTTAATCCTAAAAAGGCACCCGGGGCAGACGGGTTAACTGCCGATATATGCGCCCAGGCCATTTACCATAACCCAGGAGTTTTACCTATCACTGGTTAATAAGTGCCTAACACTCGGACACTTCCCGGCGATCTGGAAGCGGGCGACTGTTGTCGTGCTCCGGAAGCCGGGAAAAGAAGACTACTCCCACCCAAAATCATATAGGCCCATCGGCCTTTTGCCAGTGATAGGCAAAATTCTGGAGAGATTGATAATAAATCGTTTAACGTGGCACCTCGTACCTAGGTTGAGCACCCGCCAGTACGGATTTCTGCCCCAAAGAAGCACGGAGGACTCCCTCTATGATCTAGTGAACAACATACGCGAAAAGCTGAAACAGAAGAAAATTATAACACTTGTTTCACTGGACATAGAGGGAGCGTTCGACAGCGCTTGGTGGCCTATGATTAGAGTTCGACTGGCGGAGGAGAACTGCCCAAGAAACATCCAGAGGATATTGGGCAGTTACCTGGAAAACCGAAGTGTCTCACTTAGGTACCTTGGAGAAGAGGTGGAAAGACCGACCACGAAAGGCTGTGTGCAGGGTTCCATAGGGGGGCCTATCCTCTGGGACCTGCTCCTCGATCCCCTTCTTAAAGGATTAGAAGCGCGTGGGGAACACGTACAGGCGTTTGCGGACGATGTAGTCCTGCTATTCGACGGAGACTCTGGTTGCAGCATAGAGAGAAGAGCTAATGCAACTCTCTCCTATGTTCAAGAGTGGGGTGTCCGAAATAAACTCAAAATTGCCCGCTCACAAAATGAAAGCTGTGACTTTCACCCGGAAATTGAAGTACGACACCCCACGACTGAACATGGGAGGGGTCAGCATTGAGATGGCCTCAGAGGTTAAGATTCTAGGTGTAACCATTGACAGCAGTTTAACATTTAACTCGCACATACGTAATGTATGTGCGAAGGCAATTAAATTCCACACGCAGTTATCGCGCGCCGCGAAGGTCACCTGGGGTCTTAACCCTGAGATCGTCCGGATCATGTATACAGCGGTGCTGGAGCCAGTAATCCTGTACGCAGCAAGCGTCTGGGGCGCCTTCAGCCACAAAGTTGGGTGTGCGTAAGCAACTAAACATGGTCCAACGTGGATTTGCACAGAAAATGTGTCGTGCATACAAGACCGTCTCCCTGAACTCAGCAATGGTGTTGGCTGGTCTGCTCCCCCTTGACCTCCGTATAAAGGAAGTTGCTTCCTTATACGGGGCCAAGAGGGGGGGTAGAGCAGCCAATGCTTGGGGACAGGGAGATGGAAATGCGAGTTGCTTACGCCAACACAACTCATCCGGCCTCACAGATCGAGTTACAGTTTTGGCTGCCTGACAGACCAGGAGCAGGTGGATGCGCAACGCCAACAGGCGGTGCGCATCTTCACAGACGGCAGCTTAATTGAAGGCCAGGTCGGAGCCCTATTATCCTTCTGGGATAATGAGGTCGAGACGAAAAGCCGGAAGATTAAGCTGGCGTCCTATTGCACGGTCTATCAGGCAGAGTTGCTGGCGATACGTGAGGCTACGGTGTCGGCTCGGAAGCGGCCAGAAAGAAGCTTTGGCATTTACAGCGATTCCAGATCGGCGTTGCAAGCGCTGTGCAACTGGAGCTCCGTGAATCCACTAGCAGCCGAAGCAAGGGAAAACATTCGGCAGTGTGTTTCCCAAGGAAAGGTGGTAAGCCTGTACTGGGTGAAGGCCCACGTAGACGTCAGAGAAAACGAGCGGGCGGATGAGGTTGGCGAAAGCGGCTGCACTTTCTCTGAAAGTGAGGCCGCTTTATGACAAGTGTCCGGTTTCCTTCGTCAAACGGCAGTTCCGAATGGGAACGGTGGACGAATGGAACCGGAGATACTGTCAAGAGACAACAGCATCCGTCACGAAACTCTTTTTCCCTGAAGTCTCGTGGGCCTATAAAGACAGTTAGGCAGGTCGGCCTCACTGGCCTGCACACCCAGCTCTTCACGGGGCACGGGGGATTCTCGGAGTACCTGAACCGGTTCGGGTGCAAAGAGAATCCCTCGTGCATCTGCGACGACAACATGCAAGAAGATATCCCGCACCTCATCTTCTGGTGTCCGGTATATACCCGGGAGAGATACGACTGCGAAAGCAGGCTTCAGGTAGAAATACGACCCGAAAATATGAACGTATTAATGTCAAAAGTAAACGTTGAGGGATTTATAGCTTTTTGCATTAGGATAGTCAAAAGTGTAGTAAATAGAAACAAAACAATAGATATAGATACATAATATGTGAAATTATTATATATTTTAGTATATATAAGTAATTCGCAGAAAACTAAATAAAGGTAAATAAGTAAATAGTCTATAAGCCAAAACTAAAAAAAGATAAAAATACAAAAACATATAGAAAATAATTATAGATAATAAAATAGAAATAGTTAGAGGACATAATAGTATATATGATATAAGTAATATAGGAAGCTTGCTGCAGCGTTAGAATTCAATTAGTAAGTAGTGCCTGTAGTTAGAATGTAGAAAATAAGTAGTAGAAATGAAAATTGTTAAAAGTTTGTTTTTTCTTTCTAGAAAGTTAAAAAAATGTAATAGATATAAATTAGAGATTAGGCCGTAATTAATAAGTAAAATGTACAAACAAAAGAAACAAAAATGTAATAGCATTAAGAAAACTTGTAAACCTATTTTTCAAAAAGAATAAATAAATAAATAAAGAAAGAAAACAAAAAAGATAAGCAGAAATCAAAAGAGA
>CM034390.1:637500-905000 GCA_019925095.2 Dendrolimus kikuchii
TAAAAAAGGGATACTACACTATTGAAGAATACTTAAATGACAAAAATTCATTTACATTGCACCTCGCTCCAACCTCTTATACTAAATTTTGTATAACTTTTTTTTTATCTTGCCATGCTTGTAAGGAATTTGTGGAGACATATTGCAGCATAACATTTTAGCACGTCTTGTCATTATTATAACTATAATATTATTTTTCTTTCCTTTTATTGTCTTGGTCTTATTGAGTATGCATTGTTTGCTACAACTCCATTAATTCTTCAAAAAGTAATTCTGTAACATGCTTCTGTACAAAACTTATAAGAAAAAAGAATTTGAGATATAAATTGAATATGAAATATAAAGAAAAACAATATTTAGCTAGACGTGTTGCTGGGGAGTTTCTTGCCACTTCTTTTCCTTTACAGCATCAACACGTTGCGAAGCGGTGTACATAGAATAAGAAGTAAAAAATTAAATTTTAACTTACATGTATGACCTTCAAAAAGTGTTCTCCAGTGGAACTTATTTTGAATAAAAACTTTTGAATTTGTATTTGAATTTGGAAGTTATCATAATAGAATAACGGCTAAAAGTTGTGTCAAAACAAGCTAATACTCCCAATGAGTCAAATAAATAATTTTAGAATGACATATCGTCTGGAATCTGAAATAATTTCCCGGAGTCTGTTTTTCCTGACAATTACAATCTTGAAGTCTCCAAGTCACGAGTGAATAGGTATCCTCTAGCTAAGCATGCTCCATCCTAGACTGCGTCATCACTCACCATCAGGTGAGTCAGTGGTCAAACGCAAAGATATACTTCCATAAATACATAAAAATCGTTGAAATTTTATTGCTAGAGTACAGGAGACAACTGACGACCAACCTGATTAAAACTGGTTACCATCATATACATTACAATATAAAAGGTGCTACCGATGTGAAACCTGCTTTGAATTGGGACTACAACCTGCTTACTAATACCAGGAAGAAAACTCAAGATTGTTATGGAGCCATACTCTAGACCAGGGGTGTCGTAGAAATTAGTATTAACATTTCAGTAGTTGGGCATGTGGAAAGAATGCATGATGAAAGAATGACTAAACAGATATACAATGCAACAGTGGATGGATGCAGAAGTCGTCGAAGGCCACGACACACCTTCTATGATCAAATTGATCGTGTGCTAGCAGAAGGTGATGTCAGGAGCCTTAAGAACAGACGTCAAAGAAGCAAGTGAGGTGTGTAAGAATAAGCCTAAATGGCGCTCTGTTGTTCGTGCCTACCCTGTAAGGGAGCTGGTGTGAAGTTATGTATGTATGTATTTCAGTAGTAACATTTGCCAGGTGGTGGGGTATTTGCCCGACTGGAGGGCTACCATCCCTGGTCTAAAGTATGTCGCCATAAGAACCTTGCGTTGTGTTCCGTCATTAGTGACCAGGTTCCAGTTTCCCTTAAGAGAGCAGCAGCGCATTTGTAGCACCTTTGGTGTTGCAAATGTCCATAGGCGATGGTAACCGCTTTCCGTCAAGTGGGCCGTCTGCCTGTCTGCTGAACTCCTGCAATAAAAAAATTAAAAAACATTTCTTATGAACAACTAGCCAGGTCTTGGGCTTTTCACAAACGAACTCTTATCTCTTTAGTTGGTATCTGATTTAAAATGGTGTGTTCTCATCGCTGCCCGCGCTTACCTTGGTCCACGGTACACCGTCTTAATGTGTCCCGCGGGAGGCATCTGCGCGAGCCCACATCGATTGCCACCGGTTCCGTTGACGCCGGTGGAAGACGATCGATATCACTCCGAGGTTATTGTCAACACACATCCATTTACCAAAACCTATTTAAATAATAAAACACTCAAAGACGCTCGCCTTTGAACATTGTCTCACCTCCTAATGATGACGCAGTCTAAGAAGGACGCCTACCTAGACAAAGAAAGAAAGAAAGAGAAACTTTATTTGAAGAAATTGCGACGCAATTACATTCCTTATACATTTCTATAGACAAAGCATATTTTGAGAATTTGTACGCCGCATTTTCAGCAAACAAGGTTTGCACTCAGCATATTGCTGTGTCGGAACAATATCCGACACAACGCTGATTTTCAATGCAAACCTTCCTTTAGGCGTAAGACCAAAATGACCCAGTTTTGTTAATTAAATAATAAATAAGAATAATAATTAATAAAACTAATTCTACTTATACAATATTTAAATTAAACAACCAACAATAAATACGTTAATACAAAATTAAAATAAATACTCGTGTATCGACTTGTATCGAATCATTGATTCGAATACAATTCGCTAGAGACACTAGACACCTTTTTTATTGCATGAGTTCAGCAGACAGGCAGACGGCCCACCTGACGGAAAGCGGTCACGATCGCCTATGGACATTTGTAAATTCCAAGGTGCTACCAATATGCTGCCGCTTTCTAAAGGGAGACTGGAACCTGCCGGAACACAACTCATGATTGTTTTAGCGGCATACTCTAGACCAAGGATGGTAGCCATGGATAAGTAAGAGACATATAAATAGATGTACAAGATAGTAAATAAGCATACTAGGATAAATAGATACATAAGGAAATAAAGAAATACAGTAGAGTACAAGAAATGTAGAAGTATAAAAAGTAGCAGTATATAACATAGTTAATAAGTAAGTTCTAAAAATTTCATTTGTAATTTCATAGGTTCCCCCTGGCCAAATTTTTATTTTTGTTCCTACACATATATAGTTTCTTATATCATTGGATAGGTCTCTTCAAGACCGAAATCGCCCGTGGTATACCGGTTTTCTGGTGATTTATACCCAGAAAATTCGGTTTTCATCGACAAATTCGACTTTTTTCTATTGTCACCCCCCCTCTTTTTTGACATCGTCGGATAGTGCTCGTCGAGGGCTATCCGCCAACATCATTCTCGTCTCCGTGCGCCTAATAGCGCCTTCAATAATCGCATCCCAAATTCCCAAATTTCATAAATTCCCATTTTTCCCCCTTAATTCCCGTTTTTCCAAGGGCGACCCCTGTTCCGCGACCACTGTACTATAGGCCTCCTCAAGACCTACAGTTTGATGTGCGCCACGTCTCGATCCGACCCAAATTCGGCCTGTTATCACTTGAAAACAGACCGATTTGGGGTAAATTCGAATGTTTAGATTTAAAATTGTGATAAACTATCAAAAATAAATTTGGCAGTAGGAAAGAAAAGAAACAAAAGAACATAAAAAATAAAAAGAACAAAAATACCCTGATAAGCGTATGCTTCAGGAGAAGGAGAATTATAAGAAAAAGGATGGTAGTCAGAAGATACCTGTTCACTCGTGACTTGAAAACCCTCACATTGTACATACATACATACATACATAACTTCACGCCAGTTCCCTTACGGGGTAGGCACGAACAACAGAGCGCCATTCAGGCTTATTCTTACACACCTCACTTGCTTCTTTGACCTTCATAACTCTTCTCATGCACGCTCGTCTGTTCTTAAGGCTCCTGACATCACCTTGTATTTGTCATAAAAAAGGATTCTGGTAAGCTATTTCATTCTTTTGCAATGCGTAGTAGAAAAGTTTAAACGAAGCGCTTGGTTCTGAGTTTCCACCGTATAACATTGATGCAAACCGGTGCGTCTAGTTGTCTGATGATAAAATTTGGATAGAGTAACCAGCTCGTGCAGTACTTAGCACACTGACAGTGGGACTGGTGCACAAATTCAAAGTCGCCCCACCGGCTATGGAGTGAGATATGTTAGGTCTCTTACGGATAAAATCAGAAATGAGGACATCCGTAAGAGAAGGAAGGTAACCGACATAGCTCGCAAAATTAGCAAGTTCAAGAGTAGTGGGCAGGTCACGTCTGTAGCAGGGCCGACAGCCCATGGAGCAAACGAGTCCTGGAGTGGAGACCACGTCTCGGCAAACGTAGCGTAGGACTCAAGCCAGCCCGGTGGACTGACCTGCGTAAGTTCGTCGGCAGGGGCTGGATGAGGAAGACCGGAGACCGGGATATGTAGCGCCCAGTAGTAGACTGAGATTGGCTGAAGAAGAACGATAGAAGACCAACAGACTATTAGAGGGCCTTCTTCGGACAGCGATATGTATGGCAATTCAATGAGGTAATGTAGCTAGCCTTCTGGGCAGATTATGCATAAACAATGATGGCTGACACTGAGTATTCTACTTATAGTCTGAATACGTAGATTATGGTTGGAACCCACCTAATTTGGAGTTAAGTTTTCGACGTTGTCTTAGTTAATTATTTAAAGAATATAATTAATTTACGTATAATTAAGTACGTCCGCTATCGCCGGTTCTGCTGCAGCCGAACAGGAGGCCCCCAAGCGCCGCAAGTACGCCGCTATCCACATTCGCGGCGTTTGGGGTGGAAACTCTGGGTCCGTGGGGTCATAACGCTTTTAAACTTTATCGAGATGTTGCCGAGCGCTTAATAGACCTCTCACGGACCAAAAGGCTGGCGTCTATTTTGCTCCAAGGGTAAGCATTGCTATTCAGCATGGTAACGCCGCCAGCCTTTTGGGAACGTTCCCGGTAAGTGACAGTGGTTTGGGACCAATATTTTATCTATAATTTTGCTCTCCTTTTTTTATGTAGTTTTAGTATTTCATTTTAGGTTTCTATTTTATAGTTTAGTTTAATTTTTAAAATAATTTTCGTTGTTGCAATAACGGTATGATTAAATTAATTTACTAAATTAAATTAAATTTACTAATGTGGGAACGTTCCCGGTAAGTGACAGTGGCCTGGGACAAATATTTTATCTATAATTTTTTATTTAGTTCTAGTTTTTAATTTTAGGTTTATTTTTCATACTATAGTTTAGTTTTAGTATTTAATTGTATTTTTCTTTTAATATTCTTTAACTATTAAATTATCATGGATAAAAATAATTACATAAATGATATATTTACTAAAAAAAGTCACAAAAGAATTAATTTTTCCCATTACTGAATGTATTTGGTCAATTAACAGATATTAGATAATCATATCAATAAATATAATTAAATCAATAAATTAATCATCATATAACACTTAGCCTCCTTGATTTTGTATATAGATAATACAGTCTTATCACGTCATGATTATCACGAGTCAAATAGATTATTTATTATTTTGTAAGCACTAATTACAATTATTTGTATGATTAAGTTTGAAAGTAGGCTGATAACGGCATTTAGACTTTCAAACACACTTCATTAACACATTTTACCAAAAAATGGAGAAATATAAACACAAACAGACTTACTTTAACATTTTATAAATATATATTTTTTAATAATAAACCCGCAGGGGGGCTTTGTGGCGAAGCCTTAGGTGAGTAGCGACACCTCGTACCTGACTCCGGGGGCCAAGGCAAGGCCCCCACCTCCGTGCTTGCCTTAGCCAGCCGGCACGGAGTGGAGGTCGCTAGAGCTAAGACTCAAGCTCCAGGGGTGGAAGTGATAAATGGCCTAACGTCGGAAGTAGCTTCGGTGAACCTGCAGCCCACCTCTCGACACCCCTTAGACACTCACACCCATGTTGCCCCTGTCTTTATGGCATTTTTTGGGGCCCATGCAGGGATTGGCGAGTCACCGTCTGCCCATTTTTCCATGTACCCTGAGCATTGCGACGGGCAGACGCCATAGTCCCCATATTCCCACAATAGTCCTACACTGGCCGGGGCCTGTCCTTGGGTGCATTACTATATGGTGTAGACAGGGATAATCGTCGGTCAGTGTCTCGCCACGTTTACATTAAATTTGTCAAGGGGCCTCTACGTGTTGGCCTTCCCATGGCCCCACGCAAGCCCCCCAAAAGTCCGGGCCATTTTTATGGCCCGTGGTCTTGAAAGACATACAGTATAATAATAATAATCGGCAGACAAACACACACATTGTATATCCCCAAATTAAGCAAGTTACGCTTGTGTTATGTGTAATATACAACGGATTACTCTGGGGCCGATCCCAGACACCCAGACCATAGTAAATAACGGAGAAAATACGTTTCCGAAATTTACTATACCAGGAATCGAACCCGGAACCTCTGCGTTGCAGTGAGGTACGCCGACAAAGGCTTATCCCGCTCAACCACAGAGGCCGTCAAGTCAAGCCGTCCTTTTTTTGCAGGAGTTCAGCAGACAGGCAGACGGCCCACTCGATGGAAAGCGGTTACAATCGCCTATGGACATTTGCAACACCAAAGGTGCTATAAATGCGCTGCTGCTCTCTTAAGGGAGACTGGAACCTGGTCACTAATGCCGGAACACAACTCAAGGTTGTTATGGCGACATACTTTAGACCAGGGGTGGTAGTCATCCAGTCGGGCAAATGCCCTACCACCTGGCTGTGGGTTGTTAAGTCGCCTCTTACGACAGGCCGCCGGGCCGTGGGAAATTGTATTCTTTCTCCGTTCCTGCACGGATAGAAACCTCTCACTAAATTCACCACTAAACTCGTCATTGTTCTCTATTAAACTTCTCTGCCAACTCTTTCGTATCGCACTTGTCGCTTCGCTGTCTTGAACTGAACTCCTCGAAGGCGTGCCTTACGCTGGTTATATACCAGAAAGAATCTCCTGGAACCCATAATTTCGATCTTCTTTTCGATATTTTTTTATTAACTATCTATCCCTTTCTAAACATCTATCTATCTGTCTTATCCTTCCCGACTCTTCTATTCTAGAACTTTAGCTCATCATCTATTCCTTTCTAAAATTTATCTGTTCTTGTCTTTTCCCTCCAGAATCTTCCACCTTTTTCTAAAACTTCTTAAACCAACTAGATTGTTCCACCATCACTCTCCGCATTAACTTAGAGACCCCTGTCTACCCGTAGGAGTACAATTTATCGATAACATCGTAGTTTATTAAAAAAAACTTAACAAACTTTTTCTACATACTGCTGATACTCAAAATATGTGTGACGTGGCGTAATTACAAGTTCCAAGTTTGACTACGGACCCCTAAAAGTTAAATATGCGGAAATGATCGTTTTTTAAAGCTACCGTATTATGTAATTGATCATAACTACCAAAACATATATCTATATTATTGACCCTGAGATAATACTATACATAACTCAACAACAAGTGATCAAAAAAACGTAATTAGATAAAACACGTTCAGTCAGTTTCGAGCAGCGAAACGAGTTAGACATGTCTAACAAAGTTGCCATAGTCACTGGCTCGAATAAGGGCATTGGATTTGCGATTGTCAAGGGCCTGCTAAACCGATACGATGGCACTGTGTACTTGACTTCGCGTAATGAGAGCAACGGAAAAAAAGCTGTTGCTGAATTAAATAAATTAGGACTCAAACCTGCTTATCATCAACTAGATGTTGCTGATAGAGAAAGTGTCAAAAGATTCGCTGAATATCTTAAGAAGACACATGGTGGTTTTGATATTCTAATCAACAACGCCGCCATAGCAGCCGGTTCGGAAAGACAATGCAACTACGAAGAGCTGAAGGAAATAGTTGATATTAACTACTACAGTCTTTTAACAATTCAGGAATTACTCTTTCCTTTGGTGAGAGATAATGGAAGAATTCTAAATATTGCTAGCGACTGTGGTCATCTGTCTAATCTGTTAAATAAGCACTGGATCGAGAGGCTATCGAAGAAGGATTTGACTGTGGAAGAAGTAAATGAATTTGTTAAATGGTATTTAGATGGAAGAAAGGATGGTACTTTCAACCTTAAGGATTTGAGAGAAGATGGAGATGTAGGCTCATATAGAATAGCCAAGATGGCAGTTTGTGCTTTAACATTTATTCAGCAAAAAGAATTGGCAGCTAGAAATATATCAGTTAATTGTATGCACCCAGGTTTGGTTCGTACAGACATGACTTATGGAGCTGGTTTCTACAGTCCTGATGAAGCAGCACGGACTCCTCTATATCTAGTCCTAGACGCTCCAGACACTTTGAAAGGAGAGTACGTTTGGCATGATGGACAAATTCTGGATTGGTATGATTACAATGCTGATTGGTGGTTCAAAATTAGTACATTGAACGATTGATTCATTATTTCAATTAAGATGTTTGTTTTTTAATGTTATTACACATATCAACACCATATTTACTATTTAAATAAATGTAATATTCAAAGATTTGTATTTTATTTCCTTTCTAATTGCGAATATAATTACTCCTGTTTATGTTTTAGTTCGTATATGAAACTTGTTTGCTAGATAAGAAAGACTTAAACACAAAAATATCTTAATAATTTAGATTCATATTGAACCCGAAGTTCATGTGACCATTATCTCGTGTGATAAATACATTTACTAAATTGAGAACACCGCCGTTCATTTTTAAAGATTTGTAAGGGGTTTTGTTTACATACATACATACATAACTGCACGCCAGTTCCCTTGCTGGGTAGGCACGAACAACAGAGCGCCATTCAGGCTTATTCTTACACACCTCACTTGCTTCTTTGACATTCATAACTTTTGTCATGCACGCTCGTCTGTTCTTAAGGCTGCTGACATCACCTTCTGGTAGTACACGATCAATTTGATCATGGAAGGTGTGTCGTGGCCTTCCACTACTTCTGCATCCATCCACTTTTGCATTGTATATCTGTTTAGTTATTCTTTCATCATGCATTCTTTCCACATACCGGAACCACCGGAGCATTGCTTTCCTTACCTTCACCCCGACACTCTGTTCCAGATCAACTCTCTTCTTTACAAGACTTTAATATAGTAATTCAAATAACAATATACATACATAAATATTATCACTCCTATTTCCCATGGGGTTAGGCAGAGACTAAAGATCTTCATCTACTTTCATTAACCTATTCATACATGGACGTTTATTTGATATGCTTTTTACCTGACCTCGTTTTAACATTTCGATTATTTGATCATGGTGTGTACGTCGTGGTCTACCGGTACCAACTCTACAATTCACAATACTTTCATACACTTGTTTTGCGATTCTATTTTCATCCATCCTCTTTACATGCCCAAACCATCTTAACATTCCTTTTTCAACTCTTGTTATTACATCTTCTTTCAATCCACAACTTTTCCTTATTACACTATCCAGTGTCATACCATTAATGTTTACCTCACATATACTTCTCAAAGCTCTCATTTCAACTGCATTTATTCTACTTTCATGCTTCTTCTGCCATACCCAACTTTCACTGCCGCACATTAGTGTTGGCTCCAACACCCCTTGATGGACAGCCAAACGTGCCTTTACAAACACTTTTTGGCTTGTCATAAAAAAATAACAAACTAACTACAATAAAAATATGATATAAATTTTTAAATGAGTTTTTTTTTTATAAATAAATAAGTATATATTTTATAAGAAAAATGTAAAAAATTTGGAAAATAAAATATATGTGTGAATAATATAATAATAACAATACAGTAATTAAAAACACACTTCAGCTATCAGTTTTATCATGATTTTTTTATTACATGTTACTTTAAGACGTTTTTTATCGCAATGTAGTTAAAACCTGATGTTTTTATATAAATTAATACATTACAAAGTAAATTGTCCTCGACTACTAAGTAGAGTCAACTTCAGAGTGCCTGCTAACTATCCCCGCTCACGCATCACTATCTTTAGTCCACCTTTGCGCAAGACAGTCTTAGGCAGCACTTCACCCATTCCAGGAATGATTAAACTATACAACAAATATAGCTCCACTTTAGATATATTTGCCAATTCACTACCTAAGTTTCGCCGAATATTGCACAATATGCTTCCATCTAATACTTTATAATGATCGTTACTAACTTACTTCTTATTTTTTATTTTTTTATAATCCTCATTTACTCGTATATTATAAATGTGTGCTTGCGTATTTACATAAATTTGTGTCTAAATTTGTTTATCCTAATTTTATCTAATTTTTTTTTTCTTTCTCACAACCTAAGCTGTGTTTGTTTGTTACACACACTAACCTTAGTATTGTAATTTTAAATTGTCTCCTACAATGTTATGGTGTAGTAACTGTAAACAAACCAAATAAATAAATAAATAAATAATAAATAAAACAAAAATTCTTTTAAAATAATACTTATCTTAAATAACTACATCGATTTATCGTAACCAAAATATTTTAAGATTTCATGGCAATTTTAGCAATACGAAAATCCTTGTGAATTCTTCATAATCTTTAATTTTTTTTATTGCAGGAGTTCAGCAGACAGGCAGACGGCCCACTTGATGGTAAACGGTTACCATCGCCTCAGGACATTTGTAACACCAAAGGTGCTACAAATGCGCTGCTGCTCTCTTAAGGGAGACTGGAACCTGGTCACTAATGCCGGAACACAACACAAGGTTGTTATGGCGGCATACTCTAGACCTGGGGTGGTCGCCATCCACTCGAGCAAATACCTTACCACCTGACTGTGGGTTGTTTTGTCGCCTCTTACGACAGGCTGCCTGGCCGCAGGAAATTGTATTCTTTCTCCGTTCCTGCACGGATGAAAATTTCATTTGCCTATCTAAGTATTTCAGAGGCATTTTCGAAATAATATTTAAAGGTTATCTGATGGACGAAGAATATTTAGTCGCAGGTAGTCGTGTAAGGTTTTAAAATATCATAACGGTTAAATGAACCTAGGATAAACCAGTCTTTCCGGGAAGAGGCTGCATATCGACCTTCGACTATAAGTATTGGTGGCAGTTGGTTCTTGTTTGGAAATTAAACTCGATATAATGGACTGTATGATTATAATGTATGTCTTTGTAAACCACGGGCCATAGAAATGGCCCGGACTTTTGAAGCAACACGTAGAGGCCCTTTGACAAATTTAATGTAAATGTGGCGTGACACTGACCGGCGATTATCCCTGTCTACGTCATATACTAATGCACCCAAGGACAAGCCCCGGCCAGTGTAGGACTAATGAAGACAAAAAGTACCGGGCTATTGTGGTGAACTGCCAGTGGTACTATTGGTCTGGGAATATGGGGACTATGGCGTCTGCCCGTCGCAATGTTCGGAGAACATGGAAAAATGGGCAGACGGTGACTCGCCACTGCATGGGCCCCCAAAAATGCCATAGAAGTCAGGGGCAACATGGGTGTGAGTAGCTAAGGCGTGTAGAGAGGTGGGCTGCAGGTTCACCGAAGCAACTTCTGACGTGATGCCATTTATCACTTCCACCCCTGGAGCTTGAGTCTTAGCTCAAATAATAGAATTAATCAATTAGAAATATACATGTAGAAGTATGTAACTACAAATTGTGCGAGAGAGTGGTAAGTCGCCAATGTGAATTGTGATTGAAGAATTAACAATTTTTGCCCCCAAGGTCGCTTCTATATCCCGCGTACTGTCCGACGCCTAGCTGCTAATTGTGCGAGCTACGGGCGTCGGCGGTATGCGGGGCGCGGAGAGTAAGTGTGCTCCCGCGGACGAGTCAGGAGGGTGCTCTCTGTCCGCAACAATAACATATACACTAATGTAGTTAACAGTTGACACGTTATTTTTCAACGCCACAAGTAAGTTGCATTTAATCATCGTCATAGAAATTAACACAGATGGAGCAGAGGCATTGTAGAAAATCCACGTCGACATGGAATAAGATTTTGCGTGAGACACAAAATCATAGCAGCACTAAGCGAGCGTTTAGTACTGAAGAAGCGATGTATTATTCATACATAACTAGCAATGGAACGTATGGATAGGAGCTGATCGTGTCATTCGCCTCTTTGCATCCCATAACGTGGTACAGGGTGACATTTGACATGTTTAATATCCGCTTTTGTAGTCTGGCAAAATGTTTATGTAATAACAAACAGATTGTTGGTCTTCAGGTTTGCATATCCGTTTCCAGCAAGGTTTATTAAGCTGAAGATGTTTTATTTTTCTTAGATTTTTATTAAATGTACAATCGAACCAACTGAATTATGACCCACTTTGCTAATAATTCCTTTAAAACCGTCAAAATAGTAAGGTTTATCATGTGTGTTGCACTTAGGACGTTGTAAACATTAATAAAAATTCGTCATTAGACTCAGAGAACTACGCAATTTTAAACTTTGTTATCATTCTACTAGATATGTTTTAGATAAAACAGTAATGATTTGAAATAATTTGAATCTCGAACTGAAATCTGTCTTGTCAAATGTTACACACGAGTATAGTCGAGTCTCTCCAATCTGTTTAATACAATGTAGTCAGTAACTGTCAATGTCTAATAAAACGATAACAAGTTCGTTACCAAAGAAATGTATGTTCAGGCTAATTTCAACCTAATTGTATTTCATAACTGTAGGAAAATGACCTTATGGAGGGTCATGATTCAGTTGGTTCGATTGTACATAAAATACTACACCAAAATTATTAATAAAAAAAATTACTAAATTATTTTAATTTTTTCTATTGTATGAGTTCAGCAGACAGGCAGACACCTGATAAAAAGCGATTACCATCGCCTATGGACATTTTTAATACCAAACGTACTACCGATGTGCTGCCGCTCTTCAAAGAGAGACTGGTACCCGGGCACTAATGCCGGAACACAACTCATGGTTATTACAGCGGCATACTCTAGACCCAGGGGTGGTAGCCATCCAGACGGGCAAATACCCTACCTTCTGGCTAGGTAACAATAAAAATTTAAATGTGTGTTGGGACAGATCGAAGTGAAACTTCAACGGACAAGTGGAAAAATGAATCGCAAGTTTATTGCGATTCGTTTTTCCACTTGTCCGTTGAAGTTTCACTTCTACTATGTGCCCCAGTACACATTTCGGTTTTTCGCAGGTTTACTGCAAATTGTGATTTGGTTAGGTTAGGTACATTTGAATCGCGGGTGGGGCCCCTAGGGGTATAGGGGTTCTCACTCACCCGCACATTTCGTCGAGATGAGAGCGCGAGTGTTCCGCGCGAGCTCATCTCTCTTCCCGTGGGCCGCGTTACAAACCGCCCCACGCATGGACTAGACCTAGTAGTAGCCGGGGGATACGTCCCCTGGCATAGGAAGAGGCCCAGTGAGGGGGGCCCTCGCCTGCCAGGGCACGCGGAGTTGGGAATCCCGCATTCACGTAGCCCTGGCATAAGGCGCAGGACGGAACACCCAGGGGTTTTAGTGGGTATCCCTAACTGGGGAGTGGCAATAGCGTGGCATCGGTTCTGACCGGGCACGCTAGTGCCACCCCCGATCTGGCGAATCCCACACTCACACGGGTCGCGAATATCCCCCCAGGCTTCTGTGCCTGTCGCGACTTAGTCCTCAAACGGATTTCCCCTGGCAAAAAAAAAAAGGTACATTTAAATGAATGCATTTTTTATTTAAACATATTTTATTTTATCAAATAAAAAAAAATAATTCGATCCGGAACCAAAAAAAACATCCATAGTCTACTCTAAAATTATGCCGCCTCTAACCACACTATACCTTCTACCCCCTCCACGCGGCCGTAACGCTTTTTCGTGACAGAAAAAATCCTAATACCTCCCGTCTATATAGGTATACAAGTTACACTTCAAAAGCAGTTTGCGATCTAAACAGTACTTGAATAATGTCAGTAAATAGCTGCCCGATGAGAAACTGAATTAAGGCGAGAAATATAGAGTGAATGTAGGGAAACAAAAATATCCGCTCCTTTGTAAAACACAATCAGAGTTGGCCCAAGTGCGTACGTGCCAAATTAGCAATCACTATTCATTGGGCTACTCACTCGGCTCGCGTCACTAACTTTAGTGATGTTAAATTCATAATGGCGGATAAATTCGGATATTTAAAAGTAAACAACAAAACCGTCTTAACTGTACTTAGGGTTGCCAACTGTACGATAATATATAATATTGTACTACATTTTAGCCAATTGTTCTATATATTATAGAAAAAATGGGAGTATACAGTACGAAATGTACTATATTTTAGTCGCTAATTCAATTGTAGTGCTTTTTCTTCAAGTACTTATGATTATTTTAAAAATAAAATATTATTGCTGGCCAAAGAAAAAAGTAGTAATAAATACACATGGAAAAATTCAATAATGAACATACATACATACATAACTTCACGCCAGTTCCCTTGCGGTGTAGGCACGAACAACAGAGCGCCATTTAAGCTTATTCTCACTTGCTTTTTTGACATTCATAACTCTTGTCATGCACGCTCGTCTGTTCTTAAGGCTCCTGACATCACCTTCTGCTAGTACACGATCAATTTGATCATGGAAGGTGTGTCGTGGCCTTCCACGACCCTTACATCCGTCCACTTTTGTATTGTATATCTGTTTAGTCATTCTTTCATCATGCATTCTTTCCACATGCCCGAACCACCGGAGCATTCCTTTCCTTACCTTCACCCCGACACTCTCTTTCAGCTTTAAATTTAGCTATGACTAAATAATGATATTCTTATACGGGTCTCGAGTTAATATGTGGAGATTGGGAAATAGGCACTGAAAATCACTGCTGTGGCAGGGTAACTTCCGACACAGTAATATACTGAGTGTCAACCTCGTCTGTCGAATAGCGGCACCTACACACATATTTTTCCCTAATTTTCCGAAATTTCCGAAAATCCCTAAATTTCGCCTAAATTTCCCAAAAGTACTATTTCTTCTTCAAAAAAAGGTGGCAACCCTAACTGTACTGGATGCAAAAATCGGCCATTGCATTTTTAGAGTCCTGCAGCCAGTTTGGTGAAAACAAAAACCCTAAGAAACTCTTATTGTTCGTCCGTCTAAACGTGGCATAGCATGTGCAGGTGGTATAAGAAAATCGGCTTGCATCCATCTTGGTCCCTATACCCACAGCCCTTGCAGCCCTGGGTAAAGACGATCTTGTTAAAAACAATGGCCAAATTTAGTCATTTTAAATGATAGGACAAAAAATATTACTTTATAACAATATCCGTGAAATTACAAGGAAGGATGTATGCATCTAAAACATGCTTCTTAAGCACGAGTTTCGCAAGTATCACTAGAATAGAGTTGGATAGGACATGATATCAAAATGAGTTTGTAAGAGTAACATGACATTTTGTACTGAACCAGTTTAATGTACCACTTCAAATGGGGCAAGGAGATTTGTATGGTTTGCACCGCGGCAGTACATTTGAAGCGATGAGGCCGGTGAGGCGGTGAGCGTCATCTCTCATTTATCCCGTACAAAACTTATAGTTCGGAAATGTTCGTTAAGAATCGGATGTGATCGGGTTCGGTCGCCTCATTTTACTAGCAGTCGTACATGTCATGTTGTCTCTCTTTTTCATGTGAATATCCGTAGAGGCGTTATTATACTGTTGTCCTCGTTCCATCCTTCCTCTTACATTTGATGCGTGAGTAGTACGGGGACGAAATTTTTGAAATAGTACAAATTTAAGTTTTGAGCCGTATCAGTGCAAATCTATTTTCTACGAAGGGGCGGATTTAGAAATATGACGCCTATAGGCTATTCAAATTTTACCACCCCTACCGATAAATCGATACCCTAATTCACAATCATATTAATTAGATCATTTTTTTGTCAATGAAATTGTAACTTTATGATTTGTGTACATATCGTGAGACGTGTATAGTCTTGAATTAGACCTCCTTTTTACCGTGGTTTGAAGATAGTGTAAGACATAATATATATAAAAAAAAATCCCAAATTTGCCGCCCCACCAAAATCTGCCGCCCTAGGCTCCTGCCTACTTAGCCTATTGGTAAACCCACCACTGTTTGTACGGGACAAATGTACTACCTCACACGTGTACTACTCACTACACTAGAATAACTACAAATTATTTGACGGTATGATAGTCCTAACGGTTAGGATAATCTCTCTACTTCAGTTTTAAATATAAAATGTCAACTTCACAAAGATTCATGCCTATAATATAGGCTTGCATATCTATGTGTAACGTCTCTGGCGAACTGCATTGTGTAAGCTGTGGCCAGGAATTTAAAAGTAAATTCGCTCTGACTAGCTACATTGAAACATAAAGAAGACAATAACTACTATCTGAACAGCCGCCGTTACCAAAAATCAATATGGAGAACTGTAGTGTTCTATCTACATGAACTTTGTGTCAGCTTTTTCTATACAATGATAACCACCACATTTTATATGATAGTAAATTTCGCAAGTGCTTTATGTTAATTTTGAAATGTGTTAAATACGAAAAAATAACCTAATAACATGAACATAGGATACTTTTTATCCCGAAAAATGGGATAGTTTCCGGGATAAAAATGTATTTGTCTCTCTGATTGTTATGCTTTTGCGGAAAAACTACTGGACTGACATGGCTGAAATTTGGTATACATGTAATTTTAATACTGAGGGTGGACAAGGGATACTCTTTATCCCGGATAATGGGATAAGTTTGGGGATAGATTAAAGTAAAGATTATCCCAGAAAGTAGGATAGGTTTTTAATTTGTGATTTGCCATCATTTTGGTTGATTTGGTCGATGTAATCGATGTGGTCGATTTGGTCATTTTGGAGTACATATGTAGTTTTAATACCGAAAATTGGCATAGATACTTTTCATCCGGGAGATGAGATAGTTTGCGATATAAAATGAAGTCAATCATCCTGGGCAAATAGCAGTAACATAAAAATGTAATACCATGTAACCTGTGTTTTGTAACCTCTTTAAATAAGAGGCACGCACTAGTGGTTGACCAGCGGGGCAGCCGCGGGATAAACTCTAATATCTCATAATATTAATTTTTGTAACGCGGTAATTATTAATTTTATACGTTTCTAACATAAGCAGCTTTATTGTAAGTTTTTTTATTTAAAAATTACTAAAACAAAGCTCAAACGTTTAAAATAAAAGCCGCTTCTAAAGATAAAATCGAAATATCCGCCGGCAACGCGCACAATGGCGTTGGAACAAACGCGATTAAATAAAACGCGGATATTTCAGCGGATATTTAAGCAGCCCTACAAAAGCTTTGCTAACCAACCGTTGTTCTTATTTCCAATTGTTCCCTTCCTCCCTTCGGATGGTTTTGTTACAATGTGTATCTAACGATTGCTGCTTGGAGTTGAATGACATTTCAATTTGAATTCCTCAACTCCCCGTCTTCAACTTAAATGAACTCCGAAGAATCTCACCGAAATTGCTTACCTTGATCAGGAATTCATGATACGACCGAGTTAATGTTTGAATGGAGCGTTAGGTAAACTTCTAGGCGCTAAGAACCTCAGCCAGAAGGCCCGAAGGAAGCGAGAGTTGGGTATGGAAGAGAGAGCATGAGAGTAGAGTAAACGCGGTCGAGATGCGAGCACTGCGCAAATCTGCGGAGTGACGCTCGCGGACCGCGTTCGTAATACCGAAGTAAGAAAGAGAGTTGCTCTGAAAGAGAGTGCCGGGGTGAAGGTAAGGAAAGGAATGCTCCGGTGGTTCGGGCATGTGGAAGGAATGACTAAACAGATATAATATATGCTTAGTATGTATGTATGTAATATTTGCTTAGTTACCTTCTATAGGGGCCAAATTTAATATAATTTTTTTCCACAAGCTGCCAGCTGCCATCAAAATTGCCGCGCTAAAATCAAGCTTATATCGTCTCTTTTATTCTAATACAAATGCTGTGTAGTTAGAGGGAGAAAGAATCAGTTCAACGTTCGTTTCAATTATCTGTATTTGACCACAAATGTGTGGTGCTTTCCAATTAGCCGTGTGTGACAGTTCGGTAACAAATCTGTGGTGGTTCCGTCTTGAAGGTTAAATTTTTAAGAGACTTCCAAAAGGAATTATTCTCAATTCGACTGTATATAATACTGTTACGACCTAGGTGCCGACAAAGACAAATTCACGCCTGCACACCTGTAGAAACACATTTTATTACCTTTTTGGCATTTGGACTTCTTTGTGTTCAAAAATTGTGATTAAAAAAACAGCCCATTGTGTATTGTAATCTTTTACGGCCGTTTGTTGTATTGTGATCACTGCCAGGTGGCTCGGATTCAAAATTTTTAAAAGTACAAACTGATTCTAAGAAATTCGGTCCACGCGGCCAAGCAGACATATTGCATCTGAGCAGTATAAAGCAATGCCCCAATGGACAGATGAGGCAGTCGAGCGATAACCACAAGCGAAGCAAGACTTGTGTACATTCGGTAATCTATTTAGTGACGGACTTTGCGCGTGTATTTGAATTACGATCTTCTACATTACTTTTGGACTTATTGCGTTCGGTTATATTTGTACCTGTGTTATACGTGTTTATATAGATAGTTCTAATAAATTCTATGATATTTCCAACGGCATTTTAATTCGAGTCCTTTTTTTATTGCAGAAGTTTAGCAGTCAGGCAAACGGCCCACTTGATAGAAAGCGGTTACCATCGCCTATGGACATTTGCAACACCAAAGGTGCTACAAATGCGCTGCTGCTCTCTTAAAGGAGACTGGAACCTGGTCACTAATGCCGGAACACAACTCAAGGATGTTATGGCAGCGTACTCTAGACCAGGGGTGGTCGCCATCCAGTCGGGCAAATACCCTACCACCTGCCAAATACTATTTGAGATGATTAGATAAGGTTGTCTGTAGCGCCATTCAAAAACCTTAAAAACGTATACAAATGTCCAGGATGGCTGAACTAATTTACGATATAATTGGTAAGGAGAATGAAGTTTGGACTGAAATGAAGTGTTTGCCTAATAATAACAGCCCGTAAACGTCCCATTGCTGGGCTAAGCTTACGGGGAACGGACAGTATACCAGCCATGATTGTCCAAGACGGCTGTAAGACCGGCAGAAGTAATAAAGACAGAATAAGACTCGTAACTTACATATTACGACGCCAAACGAAGAACAGCAGTAGCCTGATATAACTCGTGCAGTTTTAAATTTTCAGACGTAAACAGCATTAAAAAGCATAAACAAAATACCTCCCAGAGGTAGGGGTTCCTCCGTAAAGAACGAAGTTAAGACAAAAATATTCATTTATGGACAAATCTTATACTAATATATAAAGCTGAACAGTTTGTTTGTTTGTTTAAACGCGCTAATCTCAGGAACTACTGGTCTGATTTGAAAAATTCTTTCAGTGTTGGATAGCCCATTTATCGAGGAAGGCTATAGGATATATATCATCACGCTAAGACTAATAGGAGCGGAGCACCAATAAAGAATGTTTCAAAATTGGGGTTTTTTTTGCCTTTTGAGAGATTCCGTTGCGTGCGTTGCGTAAAGGGTTAAAGTTTCGCAAAAATCATCTGTGACAGAATTGTTCCCCTTTAAAATGTCTAAAAAAAAGTCCACGACAGCATATATCTGTCTTTTAAGGCTGACTCACTATAACCTTTTTTATGCTAACCAAATTTGTTCTAAAATAATGCATTATTTGGGAAGGTGTTGTTATAAACATGATATTAATACTTATCCAAATAAATACGTTATTCATCACAAGTATTTAATTTAAAACTAAATTGCCATTTACATCATTCGATTTCAATGCATATCTTAGATGTCGCGGTTTTAAAAGAACATCGCAGCAAAATAATGCATCAAATACTGCGCGCACATTTATGATGTGCAAGGCCGGCGGGCAGTCATTAAGGTTTAAAAATATTTTCACCTTCTACGTAAACGAAGTCGCGGGCAGAAGCTAGTATAATTATATATTTTTTTTATTGCAGGAGATCAGCAGACAGGCAGACGGCCCACTTGACAGTCGCCTATGGACACTTGCAACACCAAAGGTGCTACAAATGCGCTGCTGCTCTCTTAAGGGAGACTGGAACCTGGTCACTAATGCCGGAACACAACTCAAGGTTGTTATGGCGGCATACTCTAGACCAGGGGTGGTAGCCATCCAATCGGGCGAATGCCCTACCACCTGGCTGTGGGTTGTTTAGTCGCCTCTTACGACAGGCCGCCCGGCCGCAGGAAATTGTATTCTTTCTCCGTTCCTGCACGGATAAATATACGAGAATATGTCCATCAAAAGTTAATGGATGCCTCTGAAATAATACATTAAAACAAAAGCCCCACTCATAAATCACGCTTCATTATCTCGATGACTAGTTAATGCAATACAACTGAAATTAAAGATACATTATAACTTCAGCAATAACAATATCAAAGTTTTCGCGATTCATAAACCGCTTTTCTTAACATATATCTTTCAAATGACCGCACTGTGATTAACGACTTAAACACAATAACTTAGAGCACAATATCCATTGGCGGTTTTGTACCGGGAGATAAATCCAAGTGAATATCAACGCTGCGGCTAATGGAGTAATGGAACTCGTACGTATGAATTATTCACGTATCGAATTAAAGCGAACCAACTTTTGTTCTGTTTACATTTGAATTAAAAAGTTTCCCCCTGCTCCTGGTGCGGAGGGGGGGGCGGGGGGAGGGAGGCGCGTTTGGGTATTGAATTCGTGAAAGCGGCAATTTCCGTGGAAATTGCAGTTGACATACGTCGCGATATTTCGGTCGGAGACGCCGAGTTTAGCGGCATCGTAATACTGTGTGAGCTGTGTGGAGATATTTTTTTTATTGCAGGAGTTCAGCAGACAGATAGACGGCGCACTTGATGGAAAGCGGTTACCGTCGCCTATGGATATTTGCAACACGAAAAGTGATACAGATGCGCTGCTGCTCTCTTAAGGGAGACTGGAACCTGGTCACTAATGCCGGAACACAACTCAAGGTTGTTATGGCGACATACTTTAGACTAGGGGTGGTAGCCATCCAGTCGGGCAATTGCCCTGCCACCTGGCTGTGGGTTGCTTTGTTGCCTCTTACGACAGGCCGCCTGGCCGCAGCAAATTGTATTATTTCTCCGTTCCTGCACGGATAAAAACAGTAGTGTCATCTACCTATATATAACTATAATACTAAAAAAATATTATATAAATAGAAAATATAATATAAAATATAATCTGCTTCGCTGATGCAACGCTTGCGCGGCAGCTTTTTTATTGGACTTGACTTTATGTTGTTGGTCCGAAGACCTTACAACTTTACCGGGGTTTTTGGGGCGAGTGCCTTCGCGAAGCGAAGGCGCTCGAGCCCGGGGGGCAACTTACTCGAGGGAGCTCCCTAAGGAGTTTTACCTCAGCTGGACTGTTGCCATGAGAGGGGGATGAATTTAATGATGCCCACCATAGGGCGACACAAAGCACTAATTGAGAACGGGCGACGGGTAATATAAAGCCCGAGGGGAAGGATCCCGTCGGGCCGGCGCGGCAGCACCAACAGCCTGAAGGCTATTGCGGTCAGATTTGACTGCCCCTTTCAAGAACATTGGATAGGGCTAGTCATCGGCTTATAAAATTAAAAAATGTTGTAATTTAGAATGACCCAATGACTTTTAGAATAATGACATAAACATTTTTTTTAATACTTATTTTTTTTATCTCTATTTTGTTAGTAATTATTGCGACATTTTTTTTTCAATTTTATTCAATATTGACCTAATCTAAATTAAATTGACATTTTATTTATGTAATTTCTTGTATAATTGTATATTTTTTTTTGTAATTAACTATTTGAGCCAATTTTTTATTTTTATTATATAAATAATTTTTTAGTGGAAACTTGATTGATATATGTATTAATTTTGTGTTTTATATTTATATTATTATTTCACATATATTTATTTACATTCTTTTTTATGTTTTTTTAATACATATATATATAAAAAATAAATACATATTAAAAAAATATAAAAAGATGACGTCCGTCGGCAGCGGGGCCTAGGGTCCAAGCTACCGGTGGTTAAGGCTCCAGAGACAGGAACTTCCTCACAATGCGTGCCGTGCTCAGGAGAACCGCCTTCTGCATCTGGCCCTTCACCCATTTACCGAGCGAGAGCCTCTCTAGGTGTCGGTCGAGGCTCTTCGCTATTAGACCGTTAACAGACACCACTATCGGTACGATGATCGTTGAGTCCATATGCCACATGGCCGTAATCTCGTGCGCGAGGTCAAGGTATTTCGTTAATTTGTCAGTTTCAGCTTTTACGAGATTACAGTCATGTGGGATACTTATATCAACAAGCATCGTACGTCTCGCAGATCGATCTATTATCACAATGTCAGGCTTATTGGCAACAATAGTCCTGTCTGTGATAATAGATCGATCCCAGTAGAGCGTGATATGACCATTTTCGAGAACTGGCTCAGGGGCATATTTATAATAAGGTACCTCATTCGCTATCAGACCGTATCGAAGAGCAAGTTGCTGATGGATGATCCTGGCTACTAGGTTGTGCCTATGCAAGTACTCGGAGTTAGCAAGACGAGAACAACAGGAAGTAACATGCCTGATGGATTCGCCCGGGCGATGACACGCCCGGCATACGTCGAGCGTGCCGTCCTTCAGGATGTACTTCCTGTAGTTGTTCGTCTTGATAACCTCGTCCATAATTGCACAGACAAACCCTTCGGTTTCCCCAAAGAGGTCACCGAAACGTAGCCAGTTCACCGACGCCGGCAAGTCTATGTCGGGCCCATATAACGCCTGGTAAAACCTGCCGTGCAGCTCCTTGCTCTTCCATATGTCCATTCGCTCGGAGGTACTCAATACCGTAGGTCTGAGCCAGTTCTCTTTTGCAAGAGAGAGCGGGGTGAATCCCTTGTCTACTGACACCATATCTCGATGCATACTTTCGTCAGTTTTCAGGAAGTATTCTCGTAGATTATACACCTCACGGTTGTGTAAGTCTTTAGCGTTTAGAAATCCCCGGCCACCACACTTCCGTGGGATGTACAATCTCATCACAGATGATCGTGGATGGTGCATCCGATATGTTGTCAGTATACAACGGACCCTACGATCCAGGGCGTCTAGCTCTGTTTGAGTCCACCTTAGTATACCAAAGGAGTAAGCTAAAGAGGGCATGACCCAACTGTTAAAAGCACGAATCTTGTTACCACCTGAGAGAAGGCAATTTAATACTTTCTTCAGGCGGCTAAAGAATCGCACTGTTACCAGCTGTTTCATATCCTCGTCAACTATACCCAATGACTGTGATATACCAAGGTACTTGTAGGTCTCATCCTCGGAAAGGGTTTTAAAGCACATACCCTCGGATAGCTCCAGTCCGTTAGAATTTATAATTCTCCCCCGCTGTACATACATAACCGCACACTTATCCACACCAAATTCCATTCCTATAGAGCTGCTAAACGTTTTAGTTAGGTTTAGCAGCTCTAGTAGGTCATGTTTTTCGATGCGAACAGTTTGAGGTCATCCATATACAGCAGGTGAGATATGGCTTCACTCCCTCTACGAAGATGAAAGCCTAGCTTTGAATCCTCCAGCAAATAGCTTAAAGGATTCAAAGCCAGGCAAAACCACAATGGACTCAGGCTATCACCCTGGAAGATCCCTCGCTCTACCTTTATAAGTCCGTCTGAAATAGGTAAGCTACCACCGCCGGGCATGCAGAGTCTAGTGACCCATTGCCCCATACATGCGCCAAGGAAGGTACGTAGAGTTACATCAATTTTATATAGCTCCAGTACCCTCATTAGCCATGTATGCGGCACTGAGTCATATGCCTTTTTATAATCTACCCAGGCGGTGCAGAGGTTTTTCCTATTTCGGCGGGCTTGTTGATTAATGGTCATATCTATGAGGAGGAGTTCTTTAGTACCACGGGACCCAGGCCTACAACCATTTTGAGTATATGCCAGAAGTTTATTGTCAACTAAATGTTTTATAAAGATTTTGTAAAAGAACAGACATTTAATTTGCATAGCAATCCAAAATGTGTAATCATTTCTTTAATGGTCAGTTGACGTTATTTTTACTGGATATATCGATTGTTGAGAGGAAATCGCATTGTCTATTAAAAAAAAATAGGAACTAATGCCACCTTTGAATGGACGGTATACTTAGTTCCTTCTTTAATAATATAAAAATTATGTCAGTGAATATTAAAAAGTTTTCTTTTATTATAATTTCTAGAAATACAATGTTTAGACATCAACAATCGAACTATGCTCGTCGCAGACAGTTCACTCTACTTTGGTAATAAACTAACTAACTCCGTTGGATCAGCGACCCAAAGTGTGTCTTGGCCTCCGAAACGAGAGCACGTCATTTTTCTCTGTCCTGCGCAATGTCTTGCCAGTTGTAGGCTTGTAGTGCAGTCAGGTCAACTCCCACTCTGTCCTTTCAGCGATACTTGGGACGACCAACTGGTTGCCGACCGACTGGCCCCCCCAAGTATGCTTTCTTCACTCCCCGATCCTCCTCCATCCATTCTACATGATCAAGCCAGCGGAGATGGTGAGATTTTATCTCCCCAATTATGTTGGGCTCGGTCATGACCTTTTCTATGTCGGAGTTGATTCGGACCCTCCAGCTGCCATCTCCTTTTTTTTGGTGCTTTGGTAATGCAATGTAGAATCCTATTATGACTCTATCTACCTATACAGCCTATCTATAAAGTAATGTTTATAATAAAACATACTCTAAATTATACAGTGCCAGTAGTGGGCCTGGACCAATAGTTTATGAAATTACATATTATATAAATCACTCATACCGCTACGATAATAACAATCGGTTCATTCCATTCATTGGTTAAAATAAATAAATCGGCAGATAATAAACACATTTTATATGCCCAAGCTAAGGAAGTTACGCTTCTAATATACAACGAACGGACCGCGCTGGGTCCGATCCCAGACACCAAGACCATAGTGAATAACAGAAAGCTCGTCTACAAAACTCGCCTCCACGTTCCAGCGAGTACGACCAGCTAAGACAGCCCGCTCAACCACACAGGCCGCCGGTAAAAGCGGATCCGTTTCGAATTTGAACCCGTATTTTCTCTCCGAAGTGGATGTCAAGTATGCGAGCATGTGACGTGGCGTTGTCGTCGAATGCCGCACGGGAATTAGGGAGCGCCCGCCGCGCACAATAGGACGCACGACGCACGGAAAATCAAATACGGGACTGGATCCACTCAGATTATTTATCCAGAGGTCTATTCATACATACGTACTAAATCTTTCTGTAGAACACGATGCAGAGCGGTAAGGTAAGGCTTAGATTTGCCACTCAGTATGCGAGGCTAACAAATCACAGCCACTCTGTACACTCAAATCATTCTCGTAGCCATACCAGAAAACCACAACAGAGCTCGCCGTCTATAGATATATGATCATCGTCATTATTATACCCGAAAAATGGTTAAAAGTATATTAAGGAAGCAAGCGAGGGTTGGGTGTGGAAGAGAGAGCATGAAAGTAGAGTAAACGCGGTCGAGATGCGAGCACTGCGTAGAATCTGCGGAGTGACGCTCGCGGACCGCGTTCGTAATACCGAAGTAAGAAAGAGAGTTGGTCTGAAAGAGAGTGTCAGTCGGGGTGAAGGTAAGGCATGATGAAAGAATGACTAAACAGATATACAATGCAAAAGTGGATGGATGCAGAAGTCGTGGAAGGCAACGACACACCTTCCATGATCAAATTGATCGTGTACTAGCAGAAGGTGATGTCAGGAGCCTTAAGAACAGACGAGCGTGCATGACAAGGGCTATGAATGTCAAAGAAGCAAGTGAGGTGTGTATGAATAAGCCTGAATGGCGCCCTGTTGTTCGTGCCTATCCCGCAAGGGAACTGGCGTGAAGTTATATATGTATGTATATTTCGTAGGAAAATTCATCCAGTTCGACACATTGTGGTTTTTATAAGAAAACTGATTTACCAAATACGCTTTTATAGAAAATCCAACTAATAATTGAAAATAAATTGTCATCAATTTGAATTAAAAATAGTGTAAGAAAAAATTATTTTATTATAAAAAAAGCGTGGGGTGCATGGTATCAATAGTTATAAATATTTTATGAACAGATATGAGTAGAAGGGTTATTTTGATAATATCCTGAAAAGCACCCCACGCTTTGTTCTATTTTTTAGTTGTATTTTCTATAAAAGCGTATTTTTTTATTTTTTAGTGATTATTTAATGATTTAATTCCCTTCTCCGTGGAAACTGAAAAAATAATTAAATACACTCTTATGATAAAATGGAACGTTATGTAAAAATAAGCTTTTTTGAAAAGGTTTTTAAATACAAGCTTTTGAGATCCTGCATATCATGTAGCAGCAGAGTGCTAGCCAAGACAAGTAAAACGAGCCCAAACACGACGGGTCTATCTTGTTTAGTACAGGAGTTCCTATGGCCACCTTCCGACTCCATCATCAGATCAGCTCCATGCTACCGTATTATTGCATTGTCACGCGATATACACATACGTGCAAAATTTCAGCTCAATCGGAAACCGGGAAGTCGATCAAATTTAACTTGAAAGATTCCGTTACATACTATCATACGTATGAAGCTAATAAAAGCGTATTAAAAATGAAGGCTTACCTTCACAGGAATGATGCAGGATTTCGCCCGGATTCGCGCGTCCTGGTTTTCCACAAACAATACACCAGATGTCCGGGACACAGATGCACTTCAAGGAACGGTTTTAGGGCACAATAGTTTTCCGACGTTTTTGAACTATTTATCGACGATACTTAGGCAGCCAGCAACCAAACAACTCACAGCCAGGTGGTAGGGCATTTGTCCGACTGGATGGCTACTACTCCTGGTCTAGAGTATGTCGCCATAACAACCTTGAGTTGTGTTCCGGGCATTAGTGACCAGATTCCAATCTCCCTTAAGAGAGCAGTAGCGCATTTGTAGCACCTTTGGTGTTGCAAATGTCCATAGGCGATGATTACCGCTTTCCATCAAGTGGGCCGTCATAGCACGCATACTTCCATATAAAAAACGTAGCTTGAAACAATTTCTACCAGTGCTATGCTATGTGGACCAATGAATGTGATTGGTATGTAGTGGATACACTTACCACGTTCATACTTGTAGATATTTTGTATTCTTTACTTTGCTTAATATAGGTACCGTGATCCTGATTACCACGCGTTCGGGTTTCCAACTCAATTATTCGCTTATAAATACATGTCTATTAGAAACTTTCGCAATAAAAGTAGTAATTAAATGTAATTCTCTTATAAACAAAAGTAGATCAAGTTCAAGACCAATCTTTTGGCATTTGGCTTTTGACATTTGACAAGTGCTACCTTAAGAAAAACGTAGCAACAACATCTTTTAATCTATGCTATGTTTAATCTATACTAATATTATAAAGCTGAAGAGTTTGTTTGTTTGTTTAAACGCGCTAATCTCAGGAACCGGTAGTCCGATTTGAAATTCATTCAGTGTTGAATAGTACATTTACCGAGGAAGGCTATAGGCTATATTATATTTTTTTTAAATTAGGGATCCTTACTAAAAGTCCAATAATGTAACCCAAGGTGTAAAAAAATAACCCGAAAAAATCCTTACACTTTATAGATTATAGAACAAAATAATGTACTATAACTTTGCAGAACATGTAATTGTCTACAAAAAATATCTCGTAACCATATGTCTAACTATTGTAGTTATCTCACAATACGTGTTTTCTTTTATTTTTTTAAATAATTAAAATGCCGTCGCTTCAAAACCTCTTTATTTTGTACCTTGGTATTAATCCTTATTAAACTAAATTACTTCATATTCAAGACGAATTCAATACCTTTCCAGAACTTTTTGAATTATTCAATTCGGACGTTTCATTCAAAAGATATCGCGATATTTAAAATGTAAGTATTAGCATTGTAGCCAAATATACTACGCGCTAATCTCAGGAACTACTGGTCTGATTTGAAAAATTCTTTCAGTGTTGGATAGCCCATTTATCGAGGAAGGCTATAGGCTATATATCATCACGCTAAGACCAATAGGAGCGGAGCACCAATGAAGAATGTTTCAAAATCGAAGGGTTTTGAAAGCAAATTCCACACGGACGACGTCGCGGGCACAGCTAGTTATATATATAACTACCCACTTCAAATTCCTTATTTATTTATTTAAATTTAATTTGTCAAATACTTAATGATCTACTTTTGTCACTGTTAATCAATGCCTATATAGCTGTGTTAGCCAGGACGTAAGGATACGACTAATCAATGAGAGTTGTGTATAAAACTCGCTCTCATTGGTTGGAATTCAAAAATGTAAAAAGACACAAGTTTTGAATTCAGTTACAAGAGAGACTTTTTGTACTACTGAAAGATAGTAAAGAGAAAATAAAAGCCAGTTTTAAGAGCGAAGTTATATTTAGCCTTACATCACGTACAATAATATCATAGCACCGTCTTCAGGTAGATTCAAAGGCATCCATGGCAACTCAATCCATGGAAAGGCACCCTAAACCTCTCCTAGGCTCCAAGCGAGTAATACTGGCTATCATGGCTCGTCGCTTATCCTGATCGATGGGTTTCTAGGTCGGTTTATCAAGAGCACAAGGATACAACGTGATGTAACACAATGCGGTTAGAAGGTGCATTATAATCTCGCTATTCACATACACGATGCTAATCCTGCAGGAATGGCTTCAGAGATTACGTTCACACAATCTCCTACCATTTGCTACATACAGCATAAACTCTATATAACGACACTGAAGGGACTGTGCAAGTTATGGCGTTATAGAGAGTTTTGTCGTTAAATGGAGAGATGCATGTTATTTTGTTCTTACATCTTTTGCTGCACCAGTCATTTTGTTGTATTTTTTTTTCTTATTTTATTCATATCTTGCGATATTGTGGCATCTAGGTGATAAAGGAAGTACTTAGAAATGTCGGTATTACGGAATTTCTTATAAATTTCGGTATGCATGATGTCGACAGTTGTGTTTATTACAGTCTAGGACAAAAAGTTTGGCAACTTAGAAGGTACTTTTTATTATTTAATTGTTGTCGTTATTAAGAGTGGGTGTAATGCTAAATAAAGTGTAACATTGTATGGAAGACAAGTTTTTTTTTTTTGAGGCGAGGGAAAATGCTTAACCGATATACGCACAATCTGGGCCGTTGCTAGGGGAACGACACGCGTCGGTCGGGGGCGATAACACTGCAGCAATAGTATGCTCTTGGCAGTGCTCCTTCCGCGATCGACGTCACAGAATAGTGTGGAAGACTCCGAGCGTTGCTACACGAGCGAGCAACCCCCAATACCCACTAAAAACCCCCTCCTCCCTGTCGACCCTGCGCTTTTGTGTGTGTTGGAAAGGCTGAGATTTAGAACATAGTTACACCCAGTCGATCCAGCGCAATAAAGTGCCTGGAGTGTGCCCTGGGAGAACACACCCCACTTCGTTGTGCGGGGGTAGAAGTCCTTTGCTCTTCTAGCAAGCTAAAGGCCCCCCGCGGTAAACATGGAAGACAAGCTAAATCAACCAAAGCCAAGTGATTTCGACGCTTAAGGGAGTTTGTCGTTAAATCGAGTGACGTTACATGGAGTTTACACTGTATTTTGAAGCATCGATTGCGATACTTTGCCGAAATCAATATTTTAAAATGTTTATTTCGGCAAAGTACCGCGGTTTACCTTTTATCCGTTGTGTTCCGGCATTAGTGACCAAGTTTCAGTCTCCCTTAAGAGAGCAGCAGCGCATTTGTGGCACCTTTAGTGTTGCAAATGTCCATAGGCGATGGTAACCGCTTTCCATCAACTGGGCCGTCTGCCTGTCTGCTGAACTCCTGCAATAAAAAAATGTTGTACATTTTATTAACATTCCCACCTGTTTGTGTGAAAAATTATACAGTTCGACCTCTGTTAGGGGGACCCTCTGTCGCCGCACGATTAAACAAGGAAGGTACACATCAGTCCAGCCTGGCATGAAACAGTACACTCGCGCCGCTGTGTACGCTCATTATCATTTAATTTACTATGACAAACACTCTTTGTCTACGGCCAACCGCTCACTTTCAAAATTCACTACGGAACGCTAACCGACCACATTGTAGGCGCAGCTTTACTGTAAAATTGTAAAACCTCAATATACGCAATATTTAAGTAAGGGGTGCTTCATTGAAGAACTTCCTACCCTTTATAAATAAGATATAGTCATGTTAACCTGCCTGGAACACTGGGTAAATGAAAAGCCTTTATAAGTGATAAAAAATATAGATCCCTTCAGATCCCAGTAAATTTTATTATACAGTGATAGTGAATGTCACCAATACGATTGGTACACATAATTCATACATACATACATAACCTCACGCCAGTTCTCTTGCGGGGTAGGCACGAACAACAGAGCGCCATTTAGGCTTATTCTTACACACCTCACTTGCTTCTTTGACATTTATAGCTCTTGTCATGCACGCTCGTTTGTTCTTAAGGCTCCTGACATCACCTTCTGCTGGTACACGATCAATTTGATCATGGAAGGTGTGTCGTGGCCTTCCACGACTTCTACATCCATCCACTTTTGCATTGTATATCTGTTTAGTCATTCTTTCCACATGCCCGAACCATCGGAGCATTCCTTTCCTTACCTTCACCCCGACACTCTCTTTCAGAGCAACTCTCTTTCAGAGCAACTCTCTTTCTTACTTCGGTATTACGAACGCGGTTCGCGAGCATCACTCCGCAGATTTTGCGCAGTGCTCGCATCTCGACCGCGTTTACTCTACTTTGATGCTCTCTCTTCCATACCCAACTCTCGCTTCCATACTTGAGCGTAGGTACCAACACCGCGTTGTGTATGGCAAGCTGGCACACAATTCATTATACCTATATATACATATTCAGTCATTATAATCATATAATATAATATGCAGTTTTTGTGAATTCAGTCACAGTACGGATAAAAATGTCAGTCTGTTGATATATCTTGTTCAATGTTCGCTAGGCCTGTGTCATCGGCGCCCTATTAAGTAAGTTGGTGTTGCCGTATGGTACTACGAACATTTTGCGCTGGATCGACTGGGCGTCACTATGTTCTAAATCTCAGCCTTTCCAACACAAACAAAGTGCAGGGTCGTCAGGGAGGAGGGGGTTTTTAGTGGGTATTGGGGTTGCTCGCTCGTGCAGCAACGCTCGGAGTCTTCCACACTATTCTGTAACGTCGATCGCGGACGGAGCACCGCCAAGAGCATACTATTGCTGCAGTGTTATCGCCCCCGACCGACGCGTGTCGTTCCCCTAGCAACGACCCACTTTGTGCGTAAGTCAGATAAGCATTTTCCCTCGCCTCAAAAAAAAAAAACCAAAATGGTACTACGAACATTGATGCCTGCCTGCGTCTCATTACAAAATTCACTGGAATGTTCAATTTGATTTCTGCTAATACATCTGGGTTAAACAATTTATCTCATAACCAGAAAAGGTATAACATATAATCGAATACAATGCAAGAAAACTTAACTTATTTGTATTGTATTCTACTCATAGTCCCTCAAGACTATAAGTAGAATACTGAGCCTAGATCACCGTCTTCTATGGGTAAGATGCCCAGAAGGCTGGCTACGTTTCCTCGCCGGATCGCCGTACTGATCCGTTGGCCGAGGTAAGCACCAGCCCTCTGATCACCCGAAGAGTCAATGAGTCGTTTCGATAAATTTTGGTAGAGATGGCCTCAGAACGCCACGGTCCAAGCGTCTCGACAGCAAACGGCACAAACATATAACTCTCACAGAGGGTTGCATATTTGCGCCGCTTGAGTGCTTCGGCTGTTTCCGGACGTGTTTGGTAAATGGGATGCGGCTAACATGTCTACGCAAGTCGCATCCCACACCAAAGTCTTGCCACGCTGCCAGGGAATTAGAGTCATTCCGTCGGGACGCCTACCATCGTCACGTGCAATACCGTTCGGCTCCAATAAAGCCGGCACGTTAGCGGTGGCAAGCGCCCTCCGTAGGACATTTTTTTTTTTTTTTTTTGATAACGCAGGGGGAATGTTTTTGGACACCATCCTCGGACCCTTCGGGGGAAGGGTCTGAATGCAGGCATAAGGCCTGCATCGAGGGTGTGTGGGATTCTCAGCGACCGGTTCTCCACGCTTGCTTCTAAAACGAAGCTGTCGCGAGAATCGGCCGCCAAACTACCCACTAAACCTAAACCTGCGCCCCATTTATAGCGCTTTTACGAGGCGTCACGGGATGTCGTACAGAGTAACTGCACCGTAACGCCCCTACGCTCTGTAACTAGGCCACCCCGGGGAGCAGAGTGACCGACTTCGTACAGCAGCGGGGGGGGGGGGGGGGAAGTCCGCTGTCACCCTCGTGACAGCGGCCCCTTGTGACGGTAACTAAGGGAGGAGAAGATGCGCGTAGCGGCGCCTACGACCTCCGGTCCGTCTCCTCCGGACGGAGTCCGCATACGCGTCCTCCTCCCTCGCTCTTTCAGCGGCCTCCTTCTGCGACATGACGGATTCACAGAAAGAGGAAACCGCAAGCCATGAATGTTGACCCTGGAGCATCGCTTCGACCATGCAATGCATTCGACATCATTCAAGGCAGCGTGGCGTGACCATCTGCCGGCACTGCGGCGGCAAGAAAGACCGTGGTATATATTTGTTTGTGAATATGAATGAAAATGGAAGTGACAAATAGTAGTGGTAATTTCTCGGTACAAGATAACCTATTAAGCATTTAGCTTAGTGCCCCGATTCACAAGCCAACTAGTTTCCAAACACTAACTACTCTAATGCCTATTTCCAATTTTGCGGCGACAGATCGTAGCACATGTCGAAGCGAAATTTAAATTTTCATTTAAAAAGTTTTATTAAAGGGCAAACACTTAAAATTTGCTTTTAAAAATCCCACTGCTGGGCTCGGGCTTTCCTATTACAAAACCAAGAATTCTGTTTCACACATTTTTTTTTTTGATGATAAGCGGTTACCATCGCCTATGGACATTTGCAACAACAAAGTTGCTACAAATGCGCTGCTGCTCTCTTAAGGGAGACTGGAACCTGGTCACTAATGCCGGAACACAACTCAAGGTTGTTATGGCGGCATACTCTAGACGAGGGGTGGTAGCCATCCAGTCGAGCAAATACCCTACCACCGTTGTCGCCTCTTACGACAGGTCGCCCGGCCGCAGGAAATTGTATTCTTTCTCCATTCCTGCACGGATATAAAAAGTTACCGGAAGTTTTTTGTAGTTTAAACTTCTGAAAGACTTCTCACATAATTTCATGGAACAACAGGTAGGCATATTATCTTCAATGTACGTAACTTAAATGAATATTAAATTAGATGTTGGCTCGTAAATGTGCAGATACGTACGGATCTGAGCCTTGGTCACTACTGTTTAGTAAAACTTTGACCTATTGAAAATGTCCTCCAGTAGTTGGTGTTGGTGTTGCAAATCACCAAAGTCGCTACAAATGCGCTGCTGCTCTCTTAAGGGAGTCTGGAACCTGGTCACTAATACCGGAACACAAATCAAGGTTGTTATGGAGATATACTTTAGACCAGAGGACGTAGTCATCCAGTCGGGCAAATGCCCTACCACCTGGCTGTGGGTTGTTAAGTCGCCTCTTACAACAAGCCGCCCGGCCGCAGGAAATTGTATTCTTTCTCTATTCCTGCACGGATAAATAATCTCAATATGCCATTTTGTACACAATATTTTTCTTTAAGTCAAGGTGATATCAAATTCAAATTCAAATTCAAATTCATTTATTTATATAAACTCATTTCTAGGCCTTATATAATTATATCTAAAACTTATATAGTAGTTAAAATTAAGGCTACAAATTTTTTGGCGGCGGTCGCTGCACTAGACTCTAGGTCTGTATCGCGGCACCCAACACAATTTATTATAGAACTTAAATCTAATTGTGTGCCCCTAGTGTTGTGGTCAGTTGAGTATTGTGCATTCTGTGTCGCTATAATTTAATAGATTTCACAAGAATTCCTAAAACAATGTTCATATCAAAAAGTTGGTTTTAAAATACCTTGTTTGTGTTTCACTTTCAAGATATCATCATAAAAAATCTTTAATGTCAGTCAATCTTACAAAGGAGGCTTGCCATCAATTACGTGCCGTCTCTTCTAGAGCCGAGCGGTATTGCTCGTGACGACGGTAAGCGACTGGATAGAATGAAATGAAAGCACCAAAAAAGAACGTGATGATTCTTCCCTTGCTTATCTCATCCCACTACACCATTCATCTATTCCATCCTAAAGGCTGATCCGCGTTGGCGTCATCCTTGACGTCACAATCCTCAGCCTGTTTGCCGCCTTTGTGATATAAATTTGGCAAACCTCTGGTATGGGATGGGATGGGACCTATAAGACACGTTGATTCCATCCCATTTACCGAAAACAGCTGAATCACTCGAGCAACTGTATCAAATGAATGTGACTTGTCTGTGCCGCTTGTGGTTGAAACGCTTGGACCGTGTCACTCTGAAGCCATGAGCCTCTACACAGTACTCTCAGCTTAACTCTTCAGTTCTATCCGTGCAGGAACGGAGAAAGAATACAATTTCCTGCGGCCTGGAGGCCTGTCGTAAGAGGCGACTAAACAACCCACAGCCAGGTGGTAGGGTATTTGCTCGACTAGATGGCGACCACCCCTGGTCTAGAGTATGCCGCTATAACAACCTTGTGTTGTGTTCCGGCATTAGTGACCAGGTTCCAGTCTCCATTAAGAGAGCAGCAGCACATTTGTAGCACCTTTGGTGTTACTAATGTCCATAGGCGATGGTAACCGCTGTCCATCAAGTGGGCCGTCTGCCTGTCTGCTGAACTCCTGCAACAAAAAAAATCAGAGGAATGGTTCCTACCCCGGA
The DNA here is from genome assembly GCA_019925095.2 of Dendrolimus kikuchii. Classification (NCBI taxonomy): domain Eukaryota; kingdom Metazoa; phylum Arthropoda; class Insecta; order Lepidoptera; family Lasiocampidae; genus Dendrolimus; species Dendrolimus kikuchii. The sequence continues at coordinate 672,061 of CM034390.1, forward strand.
CCATAGAACAGTGTGGCAATCCAGTGAGTTAACGTAGCCAGCCTTCAGGCAACTTTACTTATTGACTTCAATGACCTAGACTCAGTATTCTACTTGTTAAGGCCAAAGCCTTACTGCGTAAAAAAAAACAAACTCAAAATTGTCATTGACAGTGACGTCTCGTATTTAATGTCTTTTGGCGTTTCCCGCTCCTCTCTCTTCCCGCGCTGATATTACTTCCCGCTGCTCGCTCCCGCAAGTTAAAAATATTAAAGTAATAACTAAAAGTAGAGTAGAGTAAACGCGGTCGAGATGCGAGCACTGCGCAAAATCTGCGGAGTGACGCTCGCGGACCGCGTTCGTAATACCGAAGTAAGAAAGAGAGTTGGTCTGAAAGAGAGTGTCGGGGTGAAGGTAAGGAAAGGAATGCTCCGGTGGTTCGGGCATGTGGAAAGAATGCATGATGAAAGAATTACTAAACAGATATACAATGCAAAAGTGGATGGATGCAGAAGTCGTGGAAGGCCACGACACACCTTCCATGATCAAATTGATCGTGTACTAGCAGAAGGTGATTTCAGGAGCCTTAAGAACAGACGAGCTTGCATGGCAAGAGTTATGAATGTCAAAGAGGCAAGTGAGGTGTGTAAGAATAAGCCTAAATGGCACTCTGTTGTTCGTGCCTACCCCGCAAGGGAACTGGCGTGAAGTTATGTATGTATGTATGTAATAACTAAAAGTGCTTTTACCGTGCTCCAATCAGTGTGTTTGTAATTGTATGTGGTTAAATTCATTTTGTAAGAAGAAAGAACACGGGCCGGTCCATGACGTCAAGAAGATCGCAGCAACATAAACCAAGTAAGGCAAACACGCTTTTCCCAAAACCAGTACCTACAGTCCACCCCGTTTTTTAAACCACTACTTATAGTCCTAATGTCAAAATAGACAAAATACGATAAAAAAATTCTTTTATTATTTATATCCATAACAAGGACTTTACAAAGCCCCAATTTAATTGGAAATATCTTGGCTGATCTTGAATTCCGTAGATTACAGAATACAAAGCCCTCCTGACATAACATACATAGCTCCAGACCTTATGTTGGTGCTATTTGCCCTCGGAAGATTTACTTCATTTTATATCGCAAACTATCCCGTCTACCGGGATGAATAGTATCTATGTCCATTTTGGGTATTCAGACAGACAGATCGACTGAAAGGCGCATTTTTTTAAAGATTAGGAATTTTTATATCTATAAACTTGATAAATGGTTGGTCCCCCATACAAACTTTAATACCCTATTTCAACCCGTTCTAGTTTTATTTATATAACTAAATATTGTGTAAACTACACAAACTACTAAAACTACCAAACGTACTAAAACTGCCGAAACTACCAACCAAAACTACCAAATCCACCAACTAAAACTACCACAACTACCTAAACTACCACAATTATCAAATCTACCAATTAAAACTACCACAACTACCAAAACCACCACAACTATCAAAACTACCGCAACTATCAAAACAACCGAATATACCAAATCGACCAACCAAAACTACCAAATCTACAAACCAAAACTACCACAACTATCAGAACTACCAAAATAACCAAATCTATAAAATCTTCCAACCAAAACTACCATAACTACCAAATCTACAAACCAAAACTACCACAACTACCGAAACTACCAAATCTACAAACCAAAACTATTACAACTACCAAATCTACCGAAACTACCAAATCTACAAAACAAAACTACCACAACTACCAAAACTACTACAGCTACTAAAACTACCACAACTACCAAAACTACCACAACTACCAAAACAACCGAAACTACCAGCATAAACTACCGAAAATAGCAAAACTACCACAACTACCAAAACTACCTAAACGACCAAATTGACCAAAATAAATAAAATGACGAAAATGGCAATAAATCTATCACAAAATATATACCAGTATCCGGGATGAAAAGTATCCCTTGGCCACCCTCGGTATTCAAATTACATATGTACCGAGTATCAGCTAAATCGGTCCAATAGTCTTTCCATAAAAGGATAACAAACAGAGAGATAAATATACTTTTATCCCGGAAACTATCCCATTTTCCGGGATAAAACGTATCCTATGTTCATTCTCGGCATCGAAAATATATATATACTGAGGTTCAGCCAAATCGGTCCAGTAGTTTTTATGTGAAAACGGAACAGACAGACAGACAGAGTTACTTTCGCATTTATAATATTAATTGGGATGTATCCCGGGAAGCTATTCCTGTGCGGTCCTTGCCTAGTATAAAGTAGGTAGAACATCGCTCTATAATTTTTGCTATCTACCAACTTCCTGTGTGGGTGAAGGCAGCCATTTTGGAAACTCACAAGTCCTTTATGTTATTGTGATAACTGGCGTGCCAAGTACTTTTTTATTTTTTTTTATTGCAGGAGATCAGCAGACAGGCAGACGGCCCACTTGACGGAAAGCGGTTACCATCACCTATGGACATTTGCAACCCCAAAGCTGCTACAAATGCGCTGCTGCTCTCTTAAGGGAGACTGGAACCTGGTCACTAATGCCGGAACACAACTCAAGGTTGTTATGGCGACGTAATTTAGACCAGGGGTGGTAGCCATCCAGTCGGGCAAATGCCCTACCACCTGGCTGTGGGTTGTTAAGTCGCCTCTTACGACAGGCCGCCCGGCCGCAGGAAATTGTATTCTTTCTCCGTTCCTGCACGGATGACTTTAACACACTTTAGATTTTGTTAACAAGTGTCAGCTAAAGTGGAATTTAGTGCAGTGCGTATTTCCTGTGAGCAACCTGAACCGAGCCAGAAGGGGGCGGATCTCAAAGTTAGTGGAGCTTCTGTTGTTCTATAGCGAGGATCAGGGTCATATCTCTTCTGAACAGTCCATAATATCGAACTATAAATATTATTTCAAGGACCACACCTCACTATCTTGTGGGCTATACAGCGCTTTTAGTTATACTTCCCAAATAAAAACTTCTTTAGGTACGCTAGGCACTTTTGGAGTGGGGAAAAGGTACTAAACTACCCGTGACCTACACGCTCAAATACAAAGTTTTTAGTACTGGTGTGCAGAGCTACGACTTACCGTCATTGTGTTTTACGTACTATGTACTGGAGAAGCTATTCAAAAGAAAAAAGTTCGAACTTGATGAAAGCTGGCGAGCGTGCCATGGACTGACTCATGTATTTGCTACAGCGCTACAGCGTTACACCGTCTAAACAAATTATTAAAACACGCAGCGCTGGTTCGCTTAAAGTGTATAGTTTAAATTAACGAGTTAAAATTAATAAAATTTAATTAAAATACGATGTTTTACCGAAAATACAAGAAACTTACCTGTGAAAAATCACCACTTTTATTTGAGTTCCCTGAGTGGTTTGAACATACCTTAGTAAACATCCAGGCATTTTTTAATAGTTATTTTTCAGTCAAACGCGTAAAGTATCGACAATAGCCCGGCGCAGACTAGGCGGGTTCTTGTCCATGGACTAAACGTCGTCTGTAGTACGTAGTACTTTAAACCTCATTGCTGACAGTTTTTTTGTGTGGGTCATATTTGTACTCACCTAAATGCTCGTCTCACTTCGTGGCCGTGTGTATCGCGTTCACTGAAGATGGCAGCTGTGTGTGGGATTAGTGAGCGTTCTCTCTGTTCAATGCACTAATGTAGTCGGTTGCTAATGGCGCGGCAGCTCACTGTCATCAGCATCCCTGTGAAGAGACGCAACCAGTGCATTGGCTAAAATGGGCGAATTATTGATTCTCCTTTGATAGATAGAACTGGAATAGAAGATAAGAATAGGTAAAAAGCGTGTGTTATATTTTTTTTATTTCATGAGTTCAGCAGACAGGCAGACGGAGAAATCTGGAATTTTTTTATCCGTGCAGGAACGGAGAAAGAATACAATTTTCCTGCGGCCGGGCGGCCTGTCGTAAGAGGCGACTTAACAACCCACAGTTAGGTGAGGGCATTTGCCCGACTGGATGGCTACCACCCCTGGTCTAAGTTACGTCGCCGTAACAACCTTGAGTTGTATTCCGGCATTAGTGACCAGGTTCCAGTCTCCCTTAAGAGAGCAGCAGCGCATTTGTAGCACCTTTGGTGTTGAAAATGTCTTTAGGCGATGGTAACCGCTTTCCATCGGGTTGGCCGTCTGTCTGTCTGCTGCGCTCCTGCAATAAAAAATATAAAAAAGACGGCCCACCTGATGGGAAGCTGTGCCAATGCTGCCGCTCTCTAAAGGTACCCTAGAATTTGTCAGCTAATGCCTGAACATAACTCAAACTTGTTATGGCGGCATACTCTAGTTCAGAGTTGGTAGCCATCTGGACGGGCAAATACCCTACCATACCATAGTTGTGGGTTGTTTTATCACCTCTTATGACAGGGCGCCCGGCTGCAAGATTTGTATTCTTTCTCCGTTCCTGCACGGATATAAGTCATCCATCTTTACAACTAGCGATTCCTAGTAGCTTTGTTCGGGACTCGTTTTTCTGGATTCTATTCTATTCTATCGCCTGTGTAAAATTTAATGCAATCTTACCTGTGTGAACAATCTTATACTAATATATAAAGCTGAAAAGTTTGTTTGTTTGAACGCGCTAATCTCAGGAACTGTTGGCCTGATTTAGAAATTTGTTTCAGTGTTAGTTAGATAGCCCATTTATCGAGGAAGGCTATAAGGCTACATATCATCACTTTAAGATCAATCGGAGCGGAGCACCAATGAAGAATGTTTAAAAATGGGGGGGGGGGGTGATTTTTTACTTACTTTTTTTACTATTTCACGCGGACGAAATCGCGAGTAGAAGGTGGTTGTTTATAAAATAGACTAAACGTAATAGAAATAAGAAATAGAACACAAAAGTATAAAAGACAGAAATTAGACTGTAAGTAATAGACTTAAGAATGTATTCGGAGTAAAGAAAAATGTTATAGTTTTTAAGATAAATATCTTAAAAACTATAACATTTTTCTTTCAAATGAAAATAATGAAAGAAAAGAAAAAAAGAAAGAAAAGAAAAAAGAAAAAGAAAAAAGAAAGAAAAGGAGAAAGAAAAGAAAAAAGAGAAAAAGATAAAGAAAAGAAAAGAAGAAAGAAAAGAAGAAAGAGAAAGAAATGGAAAAAGAGAAATAAAATAAAAAGAGAAAGGAAAGAGAAAGAAAAGAAAAAACAGAAAGAAAAATAGAAAGAAAATAAAGAAGAGAGAAAATAAAAAAGAGAAAGAAAAGAAAAAAAGAGAGAAAAGAAAAAGAAAAGGAAAAAGAGAAAGAAAAGAAAAAAGAAAAAAAGAAAAGAATAATGTCCATTCTACCATATAATGGAGGAGCAGGCGAAAACAAAACTCTGTGTGAACACTCTTTTACAGACAAGTGTTATTCATTCAAGTTTCACCACTAAATCCTATTTTGTATAACTTTAGAGTAGGTATCTTTTTCAGGTAAGTTGTTTCTGCGTGCCCCAAACAAGTCCCAAATTGATTAATATATTTTTATTTATTTTACCTCCTATCTTATTCAATATTATATAAAACTAGCTGACCCGACGAACTTCGTACCGCCATATTTTATGAATTCCTAAAAGACTTTGTTTCATAACACAAAAAACAAAATCACCAAAATCGGTCCAGGTGATTAGGAGGATTCTAGAACCCGATCTCAGCACCACGCACCGGTTCCAGTTGTGAATCTAAACCATCCCGGGACCCGCTCAAACACACACAAATAATTTCATCAAAATCGATAAAGTCGTTCTCAAGTTATGCGCGTACATAGATTTCTATGATTCATTTTTGTATATAAGATTTTAGAGCCAGGCATGTTGCTGAAGAGTTACTTGCATCGCTTCATCTCTTCCAGCCACAACATGTTGCGAAACGGTGGTAAATTAGATTAATCTCCCATAGAGTAAATATAAACCATAAACAAAAATTAAAATTAACAAATTGGGGTTGGGACAAAAACACATTACTAATTAAATATTACACAAGTATAACGAGTTTAACAAAATTGGGTCTTACGTCAAAAGGAAGGTTTGTCTGGAAATCAGCGTTGTGTCGGATATAATTCCGGCACAGCAATATGCTGAGTGCAAACCTTGTTTGCTTACAATGCAGTGTACAAATTCTCAAACTACGCCTGTGTATAAATGTATAAAGAATGTAATTACGTCGCTGTTTCTTTAAATAAAAACTTACCTTTTTCATCTTTTTCATTTGTAAATAAATAAATTATAAAACTTTATTTATTTTTCTCAACACAACAAATTTACAAAGAGCCCAGAGTGTGAGATTGGTGCCTGAAATACATTTACAAATAAGCCTGTATGACAGGTCACTCTACTACTACATGGCTACCAAGAATAATGCATTAATTAACACTTGACATCTTCGTCTTCCGTGATCGCAGCTACTGAAATGTGGTCGAAACGTCGAAATTAAAATCTCATGCATAAAATGCCGTGCTGAAAGCGATTAAAACGTAGATTTTATTGCATGTACTAGTAGCAAAAACTTGAAATAATACTAGGTATTTTTTTATGTAAAATTTTCAAGTTACTTTGTTGTACGTATGTATAGTACTATGCTTGCAGTTATTTAATATCCTGAACGCAATAACTTGATGTACCCTCGCATCCTGTGACAGGAAACTTCTTGTTAACACTTTAAACTGCTGCTATATTAGTTACGTAGTTGTTTGACATGATAATAATCTTCGTTGCCTACTTGCCGTGATTTTAAAACAATGAACTATATTAGACATAATGGCAGGCAAAGGTACTTGGTCTATATAGCCTTGACTTCAGTATAGATCAGCCAAACTATAGGTCTTAATTAACGCCAGACAACGGAGTTGTTGTGATAACTCGAGTGGCCATAATTCTCTACACAGTTCACATTTCTTACGAAAACACATAATTACTACACAAAAACTGTCAATGTCCTACATTTTGAATGTTAATTTTATAATAATAATATTACACACTTATAGAAAATAAAAAATGCATAGCAAAACACCTCCTTTCACTTCCCGCCAAAACCTATAACTAATAATATAATATTTTTGTAGTGGCTACGCATGATTTGTGTATTTAGTCAATTTCAATTATTTAAGTAAGCATTATATATTTTAATATTGTTACAACTTAGCCACCCGACAAAGACAAATTCCACGAAGCACGCTATTACCTGTCGGCATTTGAACCAATTGTAATACCTTTATGATTGTCATCTTTTGTTTACTTATTTATTGGTTATTGTAGAGAACAGCCTATTGTACTCATTTTATGACCGTTTGCAGGCATAATTAGTCAGGTGTGCGGATTACGATTTCTAGGAAATTAAGTCGACGATACGGGCGGGCACACTTGTATTTGTGAAGTATAAAACGACGGCAGGATAGAGAGAAGGGTCAGTCAAAGCGATAACACAAGCGAGGCAAGACGTGTGTACATTTAGTGACGGACTTTGCGCGTGTTATTTAATTGTGCATTACATTTGGACTTATTGCGTCCGGTTATATTTGTACCTGTGTTATATGTGTTTGTACAGTTCTAATAAATTCCATAGTAATTCCAACGGCATTTTTAATTCGAGTCCCGCACTCGTAACAATATTTTAAGAGATCAAAAAATGATAACACGAGCACCGCGCGAAAAACGATAATGTGGAACGGGTCCTCACGAGAATGTAGAGCGCCCATTATAAACTAAAAACATCTTTGAAGAAATAAATTTAAATTTCAAAAAATTAAATTTCGAACAACACTCGAACACGTTCGAAACCCATCGCGACCCGCGTCTACGCTCTTAGTTCTACGGTGATTTATTTGCAAGCTGCACAAGCGCTAACTGTAAGCACTTGGAAAATCCTCATGAATACACCGAACTGCTTGAGCATTGTGCTTGCAGCGCTGGATTGTAACGGTTATTGTTCTTGGGAATTGTCATTACGTGTGGAATAAATTGTAGAATTTTGTGTATATTGTGTTGTAGTAGTAGTAGTTGTATTCGCCACAAAAGCAGGCAAAGGAATATAGTCCATACAGCCAATTCTGATGTTTAAGTCTTCGTATAATAGTCGCGCAGTTGTATTGTAGGCTACAACTAACGCCATTCAACGGAGTTCTTGTGAAAACTCAAAAGGCCCAATCTGACTATACAGTTCACATTTCTCACAAAACACATAATTACTACTCAAAAACTATCAATATCCTACAACTATTGTTCATTTTAGAGTAATTTTACACATTTTTAGGAAATAAAACTGCACAGCACAACGTCTCCTTTCAGTTCCCGCCAAAAACTCTATTGTGTTGTGTTGTGAAGTTTTATTTTCAAAAAATAAAAAAACTTCGTTTAAAAAACCGACTTCAAACACTAAAAAGTATAAAATAACTTATTTCTAAAGCTATTATTATTAATATATATTATCTAAAACATCTTAAAGTCGGTGCTTAGTAATTTTCAAAAAAATATAGTAATTTTTATGTTTTACTTTGCACCGACTTCAAGATATTTTAGATAATATATATCAATAAGAATAACTTTAGAAATAAGTTATTTTATACTTTTAAGTTTTTGAAGTCGGTTTTTTTAAACGAAGTTTTTTTATTTTATTTGTTACTTTTTAATGTCTAGCTATGTATGGGTAGAACTACGAAAGGTGCCGAGCCGCGCTCCTTAAAAAATATAGGACCCAAGAAACAAAAAAAATGTTCGTAAATTGAAAACTACTGGGCCAAACTATGTTAAATTTTTAGGGGACCAAATGGAAACTATTCCGCATCAAACTAAATAAGAATCACGTAAATCGGATCATAAATCTCAGCGTAATCGGTGTACATATGAAACGGAATGGAATTTTTTTCATAAAAAATGTTAATAAAATGAAAATTACTGGTCCAAACTGTGTTAAATTTTTAGGGGACCAAATGGCAACTATTCCGCATCAAACTAAATAAGAATCACGTAAATCGGATCATAAATCTCAGCGTAATCGGTGAACATACATAAAAAAAAGATCCCGATGAATTGAGAACCTCCTCCTCTTTTTCAAGTCGGTTAAAAAGATATTACCATAGTTCGGCTGTTCTATATATCTATATCTATTAAACTGATTTTCGTAATGACGTGAACTATCGATGGTCTGCCAAATACTTGTGGCCCCGGCATAAAGACGAAGGGCGGAACACCGAGGGGTTGTAGTGGGTATCCCTGACCTGTCGCAATAGCACTTCATGCTTGCGGTGCTAGTGCCACCGCAGCGTGGCGAATACCACACTCCCCACCACGTCTCCCCGTCGGCATTTGAACTAATAACATTGAAATTCTTTTATGATCGTCTTCTTTTGTTTACTTATTGGTATACGGCCTATTCTTGTATTGTAATCATTAGCCAGGTGTTATCGATTTAAAGTACAAGCTGATTCTATGAAATTCGGTCCACGCTGCCGGGCGGACATATTGCATTTGTGCAGTATAAAGCAATGGCCCAATTAAGGGAAGAGTTAGTCGAGCGAGAACTACCAGCGAAGCGAGATGTGTGTACTACAATCGGGAATGTAATAAGTGACGGACTTTGCCGGTTTTATTGAATGATGACCTGCATTACGTTTGGATTTGTTGTGTTCGGTTATATTTGTACCTGTGTTATACGTGTTTGTATAGTTCTAATAAACTCTATAGTCATTTTAAAGGCATTTTAATTCGAGTCTTGCGACTCGTAACAATACATTGTATATTTTTAAGCTTGACAACATACAGTGTGTTTTATTTTGTGCACAGTTTTAAATAAATCCGGGCACATAAAATTACTCGACGCTGGTGTATCATTCGGCCATTGTTGCAAGCCGACGCTCGCCATTTGCGACAGATACACAATGTGGCAGTTTGCAAAAGCATTCACAATGTCCACGATAATATTTCAAAAACTATTTTAAAGCATACAATTTTCATTTTAATCGTATGTGTTTATAACTTTGCACATGAATCCGCTTATTATATATAAACTAGCGAGTTTGACTTAGGAGTGAGGCGTATATATCGGAACAGGTTTCTCTATGAAAAAACTTTACCCTGTTATCTAAAGATCGAAATAACTGTTCCAACTGTTCTGCCTTTTTTTTATAACGCAGGGGGAATGTCTTTGGACACCATCCTCGGGTCCTTCGGGGGAAGGGCCAAAATGCAGGCATAAGATCTGCATCGAGGGTGTGTGGGACTGTCAACGACCGGTCCTCCACGCTCGCTTCTAAAACGAAGTTGCCGCGAGAAACGGCCGCCAAACTACCCACTAAACCTAAACCTGCGCCCCATGTATAGCGCTTTTACCGCGCGTCATGGGATCTTGTACAGAGTAACTGCACCATGACGCCCCTACGCCCTGTAACTGGGCCACCCCGGGGAGCAGAGTGACCCACTTCGTACAGCAGGGGGGGGGAGGTGCGCTGTCACCCCCGTGACAGCGGCCCCCTGTGACGGTAATTATGGGAGGAGAAGATGCCCGTAGCGGCGCCTGCGACCGCCGGTCCGCCTCCTGCGGATGGGGTCCGCGTACGCGTCCTCCTCCCTCGCTCTTTCAGCGGCCTCCTTCTGCGACATGACGGATTCGCAGAAAGAGGAGACCGCAAGCCAAGAATGTTGACCCTGGAGCGACCAACTGTTCTGCCTGTTCCATTATGTTCCGTTCCACAGCAAACAGTCCGAATCGAAACAGTTTAGAACAAACTCTTTTCACTTACAGTAATAGAAAAAGATTGCATATACATGATCCTGTTTCAAAGCAAACAGTTTGGAACTAGCTCTTTGCTCCTTTCACATACTGTAAACGAAAAAGATAGCAATAACATGCCTTAACCCTATTCCAATTCTATTTTGGTAATTGTAAATACATTCGGATACACGCATAAGTTATGGTGTGTAATAATAAATGTACTGTTATATATCATTTATAATATGACATTATCTATCATTAAGATATTATACTTCTAAAATTATTATTATTTATTAGACAGGTGATAATATGGTGGTAAAAATATTTAACTGAGATGACAGGCCTAGCATGAATCCGAACTATTCTGAACCTCATATCCTCTCTGAGTCTGTGACTCTAAGTCTGTATGTAGTTAGTCTATGATTCATTCCGATTTTTGTGTTTTGTTTCTTTTGATTATTTTCGTAAAAAAACAAAATATTGTAAACAAAGCAGTTAAATATTACTCCTTAAACCTGTTGCAACACAACAGTCTGTTATTTTGGAACAGGCTACTGGAACTGTTCTTTTACTGGAACAGGTCTCTTATTTTACCTGTTACAGACCACCCCTAACTTTGTCTACGTTTTTCCTGAAAATTCGCAGTATGAACACGAGCGTCAACGACGTCTGCCGTTAGGCGTTGTCCCGCCTTCCGATCGGCTACCTGGCGTTGACGCGAGATATTCGCAACAGGCACCATAACATGTCTTATTACGGCTCCGCTGTTTACTTGGAGATAGATAGATAACACTTTATTGCTCACCTAATATACAATTTCAAAAATACACAACTACAATATTGTCATGGTGGAAACAATAGGCGGCCTTATCGCTTCAAGCAATCTCTTCCAGGCACCCTTACTTAAGGAATAAACCTAATCTGGCGATATAGGTGGTGCAGATTATTACGTATATCATAAACAAACATACTTAAACTACATCTATATATATAAAAGAAAGTCGTGTTAGTTACACTATTTATAACTCAAGAACGGCTGTACCGATTTGGCTGAAAATTCGTGGGGAGGTAGCTTAGAAACAGGAGACGGAGATAGGATACTTTTTATCCCGTTGGAATCGGTAGGTGGCGCTGAGATGGGGTTCTGGAATCCTCCTAATTACCTGGAGCGATTTTGGTCTTTATGTTTTTGTGTGTTTGAGTGGGTCCCCGGGTGGTTTAAATCCACAATTGGAACCGGTAGATGGCGCTGGGATCGGGTCCTAGATTTTTATTTTTTCAGAGCAGGACAACGTCTGTCGGGGCCGCTAGTATTTTATAAATCAAATACACATACTTAAATTACTTTATAAATTAAATACATACAAACATATTGAAGGTATATTTTGCCATGTTTAAAAAATATATATTAGTAGATATCTGCATGTGAGAGTGAAACTTCGTTCGCGTTGCCATTGTGACAAAGTATTTATTTTCGAATTGCAACGACGGCACCAAAAAACAAGATCGCAGCGCCATTTTTCTGACCACACAGAAACGACTTCACTTATCAGGATAAAAAGTATCCTAAGTGTCCGCAGTGCCATTTTTCTGACCACACAGAAACGACTTCATTTATCAGGATAAAAAGTATCCTAAGTGTCCGCAGTGCCATTTTTCTGACCACACAGAAACGACTTCACTTATCAGGATAAAAAGTATCCTAAGTGTCCGCAGTGCCATTTTTCTGACCACACAGAAACGACTTCATTTATCAGGATAAAAAGTATCCTAAGTGTCCGCAGCGACATTTTTCTGACCACACAGAAACGACTTCATTTATCAGGATAAAAAGTATCCTAAGTGTCCGCAGCGCCATTTTTCTGACAACACAGAAACGACTTCATTTATCAGGATAAAAAGTATCCTAAGTGTCCGCAGCGACATTTTTCTGACCACACAGAAACGACTTCATTTATCAGGATAAAAAGTATCCTAAGTGTCCGCAGCGCCATTTTTCTGACAACACAGAAACGACTTCATTTATCAGGATAAAAAGTATCCTAAGTGTCCGTAGCGACATTTTTCTGACCACACTTAAACGACTTCATTTATCAGGATAAAAAGTATCCTAAGTGTCCGCAGCGCCATTTTTCTGACAACACAGAAACGACTTCATTTATCAGGATAAAAAGTATCCTAAGTGTCCGCAGCGACATTTTTCTGACCACACTTAAACGACTTCATTTATCAGGATAAAAAGTATCCTAAGTGTCCGCAGCGCCATTTTTCTGACAACACAGAAACGACTTCATTTATCAGGATAAAAAGTATCCTAAGTGTCCGCAGCGCCATTTTTCTGACAACACAGAAACGACTTCATTTATCAGGATAAAAAGTATCCTAAGTGTCCGCAGCGCCATTTTTCTGACCATACAGAAACGACTTCATTTATCAGGATAAAAAGTATCCTAAGTGTCCGCAGCGCGATTTTTCTGACCACACTGAAACGACTTCATTTATCAGGATAAAAAGTATCCTAAGTGTCCGCAACGCCATTTTTCTGACCACACTGAAACGACTTCATTTATCAGGATAAAAAGTATCCTAAGTGTCCGCAGCGCCATTTTTCTGACCACACAGAAACGACTTCATTTATTAGGATGAAAAGTATCCTAAGTGTCGCCCTGGGATAAAGCTAGCTCTGTTTCGAGTTTCATAACTTCACAGAGTCGAACGATCGAAGTCAATATTAAGGTAGACCACCAGTTGTGCAAATTTGAGCACCGTTTACTTACTGGTAGTCAGGCCAGTAGTTTTTACGTGCTGCTCTAAAAACATATAGACAAAAGCTCTAGAATTTGCTGGTCCGAATTAGGTCCCCTGATTTATTTATACATACATACATACATACATACATAACTTCACGCCAGTTCCCTTGCGGGGTAGGCACGAACAACAGAGTGCCATTTACGCTTATTCTTACACACCTCACTTGCCTCTTTGACATTCATAACTCTTGTCATGCAAGCTCGTCTGTTCTTAAGGCTCCTGACATCACCCTCTGCTAGTACACGATCAATTTGATCATGGAAGGTGTGTCGTGGCCTTCCACGACTTCTGCATCCATCCACTTTTGCATTGTATATCTGTTTAGTCATTCTTTCATCATGCATTCTTTCCACATGCCCGAACCACCGGAGCATTCCTTTCCTTACCTTCACCCCGACACTCTCTTTCAGACCAACTCTCTTTCTTACTTCGGTATTACGAACGCGGTCCGCGAGCGTCACTCCGCAGATTTATTTATCATTTTTAAATTCATTCGACACCCCAAACAGATGTATGGACCACTCAATAAATCCCTGAACTATTAAGCTTTCATGTACACGTACAAACAGCATGAGCCTTACCCCGCACAAAATCTGATTTGTGCCATAGTCGTGATAGTACAACAATGAAACTTTAATCTATATGTAAAACTGCTTTGTTGTACGGCTGTACGTATTCACGAAACGGTTCTACGCCAAAAACCAAATACATTTTCATTCCACATCCATTTTGTATTATTTGTATGCAATATACATGCGAAATAACTTCTTTAGACAAATATGTAGTATTTTATTTAGAACTGTTTACTTATATTTAGGGTTCTGTACAGAGTTGGAAGTCGTGGAAGGCCTAGACACACCTTCCATGATTAAATTGATCCTGTACTAGCAGAAGGTGATGTCAGGAGCCTTAAGCCTTTTATCCGTGTCTGCTGCGGCCTGTCGTAAGAGGCGACTAAACAACCCGCAGCCAGGTAGGGCATTTGCCCGACTGGATGGCTACCACCCCTGGTCTAGAGCATGCCGCCATAACAACTTTCAGTTATGTTCCGGCATTAGTGACCAGGTTCCAGACTCACTTAAGAGAGCAGCAGCGCATTTGTAGCACCTTTGGTGTTGTAAATGTCCATAGACGATGGTAACCGCTTTCCATCCAATGGGCCGTCTGCCTGTCTGCTGAACTCCTGCAATAAAAAGAACAGACGAGCGTGCACGACAAGAGTTATGAATGTCAAGGAAGCATGTGAGGTGTGTAAGAATAAGCCTAAATGGCGCTCTGTTGTCCGTGCCTACCTTGCAAGGGAACTGGCGTGAAGTTATGTATGTATGTATGTACAGAGTTGGGCAAATACAGATTCGACATGTCTTATCCGTGAAGATAGAGCAAAAAGAACTAAGTCTTGCGGCTGAGCGGCCTGTTAGAAGAGGCGATGAAACAACCCACAGCCAGGTGGTAGGACATTTGTCTGTCTGGATGGTCACCATCCCTGGTCTAGTATGCCACCATAACATCAATGAGTTGTGTTCTGGCTTCAGTGGCCAGCAACACATCGAAAATAAGTTTACTTACTTACTCCGTTGGCTCAGCAATCCAACGTGGACCTTGGCCTTCAAAACGAGGATATGCCATTTTTCCCTGTTCGGCGACTCTGTTTTTTCAGCGATATTTGGGCCGGTTGTCCCAAATATGCTTTCTTCATGCTGCGATCCTCTCCCATCCGTTCTATGACAGCGGACGCGGGGAGCTTTTATTTCTCCTATTAAGTTAGGCTTGGCCATGAAGTTCTCAATTTCGAGGTTGGTTCGGACCGTCCAGGTACCATCCTCTCTCTTTGTTGGACCCAGAATCTTACGGAGAACCTTCCTTTTCGCTGCTAAAAGTTGATACTCTACCTCGAGGGTAAGCGTCCAAGCTTCGCACCCATACATTACGATGGATCCTATGACGGTTTTATAGATCCTGATTCTGGTTCTTCTGTTTAGAACCCTGGACACCAGTACCTTATGCAGGGCTGCACAGCACCTCAGGGCGTTTTGTATACGTACGAGTATACTCGGTATGTATTTCATCCTCTCTGGCGTTTGTGTTGGTGACTGTGCAGCCCAGATATTTGAATTTGGCGACCCCTCTATATGTACCATCTCCAACGTGAAGGAAAATAATTTTGGTGATGCATATATCCATAGACGACTGTAACCACTTTCCATCAGGTGGGCCGCCAGCATATCAGTTGTACGTAAGCAGCAATAAAAAGATACATATCTCAATGCAATTTTTCTCAAAAACTACTGGATCTGTATGGATCAAAAGTTGCAGGAAGATCTACTACTGAGCTAGGACATCCTCCTCCTCATAGAGGGGAACGGGTATATCCAGCTCGCTGGTCAAAAACGTGGCTAGTTGTTTGTGGTGTGACGGTCTTTAACATGGCACAGCCATGATGGAATTATTATTTTAGGCTGGCTCGACCGGTGTGATATAGTCCTTGCGGTGTAAGGTCAGCTTTGGATATGTATAAGTGCACATAGATAGTGTAGCGAGATATGGTTTGTAGGGCCACCTCTGGTACCGCCACTACTTACACGTATGCAAAGCTGAGCTTATGTAGCAAGGCCAATACTACGCTCTCACAGAATATCAGAGTGAAATGCTTAACTTTCAGCTAATTTTCATATAGTTTTTTTTTATTTTTTTATTATTATTAACAACTCTACGGACTCGAGTTTCGTACCCGTTTTACAACTTAATTTCTAGATTTAATTTTTTGAATTTAACACGCTTATTATTTATTTTGGTTCTTGTGTGTGACATTAATTTATTGTTTTTTGTGTTGAGGTGTATGTATCTTACGAATAACTTATTATATTAATTTATTCTAGTTTTAATACTAAACTTATACTAATGTAGAGTGTATCTGTTACATGCTGGTGTTGTGAGGAAGTGCATGTGCAGTGTGGGCCTTATATCTATACTTATATATAGTCCTATCTAGTGTCATGTGTGGTTTTTTTCTTTTCTGTGCCTGGGTTATTAATTTTTAGGCTCTTTGTGTGTCTTGGTGTTTGTAAAGTGTGCGTGTAATGCATGTAATGTAATTTTCATATAGTGAATGAGTCCTCCTGTTCCTCCTGTCTTATATCCTCTCTATGCCATCCTTAAAGCCGGCAACACGTCGGCAACGCCCCTGGCATTTCAAGTCACCACTTTGCATCAGGTCGGTGGTCTGTCTTTTTTTGTGGTAATGAAATAAAATCATCCGCTGATCCCATTCCGCACTTTTCAAAAAAATGTCCAATCAAAAAGTTTATTTAAATCTTCACTCATGTGCGAATGTGTTTTAAAGGACATTTCAGTTAATAGTCGCTTATATTCGGCCCATACAAAACGCAGCACATGTGCTCAACGGCTCGATGTTATGTTGTTTATTTATGGAACTACTAGAGTTTTCCCCGCGGTGTGATGTGCAAAAATGCAAAAACTTAAGTATTGATCATACCCATAACTCCATCCAGCGAAGCTGGAACAGACCATGAGAACTGTTGTAACTGGTTGGTTTCAAAATACCAAATACTGGCTATGTAAATATATATTATATAATATTGAAATGCGCACACCTGGCTGTCGTAAAGCGCAGTTTATTGCCTTCCCGGATTTAAGAATTCTTTTGTTTACTTTGTGTTTAGAATTTGTAATTAAGAAAAACATGCTATTGTTGTTCTACTTGTTTTATGGCCGTCATTAGTGCCGAACTAATCCTTATTGTAAGAAACCAGCCCACGCAATCGATCGTGTATTGTGCAATTTACCATAAAACAATGCCCGAAAGGACGGGTGGGGCAGTCGAGCAAGAATTACGATACGAGTAAGACGTACATTCGACAAGCGATATAGTGACGGACTTTGTGCGTGTTATTGAATCATGCAGTTATACTAGTAGTATCTAGCTATATTTGTGCCTATGTTATACGTGTTTGTATAGTTCTAATAAATTCTATAGTAATTCCAACGGCATTTTAATTTCGAGTCCCACACTCGTAACAATACTATTGCGAATGGTGGAGTTGGTACCGGTAGACTACGACGTACACATCATGGTCAAATAACAGAAGTGTTAAAACGAGGTCAGCTAAAAAGCATATCAAATAAATGTGCATGTATGAAGAGGTTAATGAAAGTAGACGAAGTGAAAGTTGTTTGTCAGGATCGTCGCGGTTGGAGATCTATAGTCTCTGCCTACCCCCACGGGAAACAAGCGTGATAGTATGTATGTTTTTTTTTGTAGAAGTTCAGCAGACAGGCAGATGACCCACTTGATGGAAAGCGGTTACCATCGTCTATGGACATTAGCAACTCCAAAGATGCTATAAATGCGCTATTGCTCTCTTAAAGGAGACTGGAACCTGGTCACTAATGCCGGAACACAACACAAGGTTGTTATGGCGGCATACTCTAAACGAAGGGTGGTAGCCATCCAGTCGAGCAAATACCCTACCACCTTTGTCGCCTCTTACGACAGGTCGCCCGGCCGCAGGAAACTTTCGCCGTTCCTGCACGGATATAAAAAATTATTGCATCTTTTTTGTAGTTTGAACTTCTGGAAGACTTCTCACATAATTTCATGGAACAACAGGTAGGCATATTATCTTCAATGTACGTAACTTAAATGAATATTAAATTAGATGTTGGCTCGTAAACGAGCAGATACGTACGGATCTGAGCCTTGGTCACTACTGTTTAGTAAAACTTTGACCTATTAAAAATTTCCTCCAGTGGAACTTACTTTTTTTTTATTATTATATGTCTTTCAAGACCACGGGCCATAGAAATGGCCCGGACTTTTGGGGGGCTTGCGTGGGGCCATGGGAAGGCCAACACGTAGAGGCCCATTCACAAATTTAATGTAAATGTGGCGTGACACTGACCGACGATTATCCCTGTCTACACCATATAGTAATGCACCCAAGGACAGGCCCCGGCCAGTGTAGGACTATTGTGGGAATATGGGGACTATGGCGTCTGCCCGTCGCAATGTTCAGGGAACATGGAAAAATGGGCAGACGGTGACTCGCCACTCCCTGCATGGGCCCCAAAAAATGCCATAAAGACAGGGGCAACATGGGTGTGAGCGGCTAGGAGGTGTAAAGAGGTGGGCTGCAGGTTCACCGAAGCTACTTCCGACGTTAGGCCGTTTATCACTTCCACCCCTGGAGCTTGAGTCTTAGCTCTAGCGATCTCCACTCCGTGCCGGCTGGTTAAGGCAAGCACGGAGGCGGGGGCCTTGCTTTGGCCCCCGGAGTCAGGTACGAGGTGTCGCTACTCACCTAAGGCTTCGCCACAAAGCCCCCCTGCGGGATTATTATTCTTATTAACATATCTACACACTCGAGTTCCGTACCTTTTTTTACTACTTAATTTCTTTGAAAAATTTTAGAGTCCATACACGCTTATTGTTTATTTTTGTTACTGTGTGTGACATTAATTTAGTGATTTTTATGTTGTGGTGTACCTTAAGAATAACTTATTATATTAATTTATTCTAATTTTAATACTAAACTTATACTAATGTAGAGTGTATCTGTTACATGCTGGTGTTGTGAGGAAGTGCATGTGCAGTGTTGGCCTTATATCTATACTTATATATAGTCCTATCTAGTGCCATGTGTGTTGCTTTTTTCTTTCCTGTGTCCCAGTGGAACTTATTTTGAATAACAACTTTTGAATTTGATGTTACAATCACAATACAAGTAAAAAAGAGTTCTGTAAAGATAAATAAAGGATTTATTGTATCACTTTATGGTAGGTATTAAATTTTAATGGAAACAACTCATGATTAAAATTAAAGAACGGACAAATTGCACTGCGTTGCATCGACGCGGGTAATAAATCAGTCAGCGCGGCGCAGCGCTGTATTCGAAGATAAGCGCACCGCGGCCACTCATTTACCTTTTGTGTCACTTTAAATCAATTCCAGATGTGCATAAGCAATATCATTGCCCCAAATAATAAATATAATGCACGGTGAATACAAAAAAGAGGTTTAAATGCGGCCCCAATCGAAGCTGCATACGTGCAGGAACGGAGAAAGAATACAATTTCGTGCGGCCGGGCGGCCTGTCGTAAGAGGCGACTTAACAACCCACAGCCAGGTGGACTGGATGGCTACCACCCCTGGTCTAAAGTATGTCGCCATAACAACCTTGAGTTGTGTTCCGGCATTAGTGACCAGGTTCCAATCTCCCTTAAGAGAGCAGCAGCGCATTTGTAGCAACTTTGCTATTACAAATGTCCATAGGCGATGGTAACCGCTTTCCATCAAGTGGGTCGTCAGCCTGTCTGTTGATATCCTGTAATAAAAAAAATAAAAAAAAGCTGGTAGCATATCAGTAATAACGTCCCTCTGGATTTTCCATCAGGTGGTGGTCTGCTCATCTGCAGTACAAGTGCAATAAAAAACATAATATTTTCCTAATAAAACTACGTTTTAACGGTTTTAAGCGCGGGAATTTTATTTGGTTTTGGTTTTAACGACGTTTCGGTCACTTTTCTTTTCAACAGAACATAACCAACTTGACTGATAATTACTTTTATTTTTCCTTCCACCCATTTTAATATTATATAAAATTATTAGTAGGACAGCTGAACTGTAGGTAATCAGCTAGTGCCATTCATATGTGACAAATCAAAAGGCCACATTTGACTATACACATACAGTTCACATTTCTCACAAAACACATAATTACTCCTCAAAAACTATCAATATCCTACAACTATTGTTCATTTTAGAGTAATATTACACATTTTTAGAAAATAAAACTGCACAGCACAACATCTCCTTTCAGTTACCGCCAAAAACTCCACGTGACAATAAGAATGTCAAACTACAACGTGGATGGGTACAGATGTAAAGGTAGACCAAAAAAAAAAGATGGATGGATTCTGTGAAGGATGATATGATGATTTTTCATGTGATAGAAGATGTATGTCAGAACGGAGGAGTGTGGAAGGAAAAGACATGTGTGCCGACCCCAATTAATTGGAATATGCTGAAAGAAAAGAGAAAAAACGGTGTGAGCGATGAAATTATATTTTTTATTTTTTAAGCATTTGCTTTAAAAGTTTATGCTTGTAATAATGGCTTTGTGGTAAAATAAGGGATGCGTGCGAAGGCACGCGTTTATAGAGCGCGGTGTGAAGCTTGCTGCGCGCGAGATGGTCGGCGGCCATGTTTGTTTCGCTTCTTGTTTCTTATGCAATTCACTGCGCACGCTATCATCCATTGTAATATTTTAAATCAAGTATTAAAAATCACGAATCAGCACAAACTGACAACTACAGAGGGTTTTTTATTTTTTTATTATTATTATTAATGTCTTTTTTACTACTTAATTTCTATGAAAAATTTGAGACTCCATACACGCTTATTGTTTATTTTTGTTACTGTATGTGACATTATATGCAGTAATTTTTATGTTTTGGTGTACCTTAAGAATAACTTATTATATTAATTTATTCTAATTATAATACTAAACTTATACTAATGTAGAGTGTATCTGTTACATGCTGGTGTTGTGAGAAAGTGCATGTGCAGTGTTGGCCTTATATCTATACTTATATATAGTCCTATCTAGTGCCATGTGTGTTGTTTTTTTCTTTTCTGTGCCTGGGTTATTAATTTTTAGGCTCTTTGTGTGTCTACAGAGGGTTATCTAATAATCAGATGTAAGTATTTATTAAATATTGAATCTAGTTTTAGGGATGAAGAGGCGTCGTAAACCGACTGACCCAGAAGGCCAAGGTCGTAAAACGGCGATTAGGGGGCCCTATACATCATTTATATCGTAAACAGAAGCGTTAATACTGGCTCTTACAAATTGATACCATAATTCAAAGTGGAGTTACTGGCAGTTAATGTCTCGTTGTTGGGTGCTGGAAGGCGCTTGATTTAGGAGCTCGGATCATCATTAATGCTCGGACCGGGGAGTACTGATCTCTGCAAAACATGATATTTAAGAGCAGATGCCATTGTTATCTTGATGGTAGGTCAAACGTCGACTGGACGTTGAGTCTACGAGATTGCCTTCACTTGGCTTTGTGACTAACACCTCCTCACAATTAGTAAAGCTGTATTTTAGCTATAGTTTGTCAAGGATCGAACATCGAGCTGCGTGTCACGGAAATGAATATGCTTCGGTGGATGTGTGGAGTCACGCGAAAGGATCGCGTCCGGAAATCCAGTACGGAAACAGGTTAGTTACGTGGGGAACAAATGTCTAGCCATGCCGCCTCCGCTAGGTCCCGGTCGAAGGGGTAGGCCCAAGAAATGCTGGCTTGACGTTGTGAGGGATGACATGCGTACCAATGGTCTCAATACCAGAGATGCCGAAGATCGCGCGAAGTGGAGAAGAAAAAGTAGGAAAGCGGACCCTGGGCGTCGAAGTGAGCGCTCCGAACGCATCCGGGATTTAACTCTCGGATGATATCAAGGATCGAACACAACATCAAATCTCATGATAATCGGTCTATTTTCAAGGTTGTTAAGTACCATAGTTGATCTTGTCGTGATTCATTTTAATAATTAGTTTTGTTATGTAGCCTCATATTTCTGAACGATATAATCGGCCACTTCCTTAATTGAATAGTAATGTTATATTTTTTTTATTTATTCTCTAGAGTTGTTGTCTATAATTTACAATAATAATTGTTACAATATGTATGCTTTGTATAACGTGATAATTGTGTAGATTATAATTCAATAAGTGTGAATAGTGTGAATGGAGCGTTAGGCAAACTTCTAGGCGCTAAGAACCTCAGCCAGATGGCCCAGCTCGCCGTACACAACGCGGTGCTGGTACCTACGCTCACGTATGGAAGCGAGAGTTGGGTATGGAAGAAAGAGATGAAAGCAGAGTAAACGCGGTCGAGATGCGAGCACTGCGCAAAATCTGCGGAGTGACGCTTGCGGACCGCGTTCGTAATACCGAAGTAAGAAAGACAGTTGGTCTGAAAGAGAGTGTCGGGGTGAAGGTAAGGAAAGGAATGCTCCGGTAGTTCGGACATATAGAAAGAATGCATGATGAAAGAATGACTAAACAGATATACAATGCAAAAGTGGATGGATGCAGAAGTCGTGGAAGGCCACGACACACTTTCCATGATCAAATTGATCGTGTACTAGCAGAAGGTGATGTTAGGAGCCTTAAGAACAGACGAGCGTGCATGACAAGAGTTATGAATGTCAAAGAAGCAAGTGAGGTGTATAAGAGTAAGCCTAAATGGCGCTCTGTTGTTCGTGCCTACCCCGCAAGGGAACTGGCG
Organism: Dendrolimus kikuchii; assembly: GCA_019925095.2. NCBI lineage: Eukaryota > Metazoa > Arthropoda > Insecta > Lepidoptera > Lasiocampidae > Dendrolimus > Dendrolimus kikuchii. The sequence goes on from CM034390.1 coordinate 694,918, forward strand.
TGAAGTTATGTATGTATGTATAATTCAAAATGTCTCAATTGTATATAGACCGTATTCATTACATTTCATTCTTATGTTGGCAGACGCGATAGATTTGTACTGCGTTCGGTTTGTTTTATTACATGTAAAACTTTAAGTTATAATATCTTGTATCTAACACTTTAATTAAAATAGTTTATCAATGACTTCAATCCGCTACCGGTTGTGCCAATTGTTGGATCCTCACGATTTATACTGATGTAGGTAGTTTTGTAAGTGCCGCTGGCTTTCGGTCCCGCCGCCATTACGCGGTGGCGAACCAGTCTCCAACGCACGCGAGGTCAGTTCGGACGTTCCGTTTTCCCCGTGCAAGTGAACGTTTCACATCCCATTCTTGGAGATCCTCTTAAACTTTAGATACAAGCCGTGCTTGCTCTTGGTGTGAGTGCGCCATAACTTAAACCTAAGTGCCATCCGAGGACTTGTTAGTGCCGTGCACTTCAGGAGCTGTCTAGCTGCCCCATTGGAGGTGGATTCTGAGGTTAGTGGTGCTTATTACCCCATTGGTTTTTGTGCAGGATTTGGCATACCTCTCACTCTCAAATGTATATACCGTATACAGACCAAAATCCGCAAAATCTGCGGAGTGACGCTCGCGGACCGCGTTCGTAATACCGAAGTAAGAAAGAGAGTTGGTCTGAAAGAGAGTGTCGGGGTGAAGGTAAGGAAAGGAATGCTCCGGTGGTTCGGGCATGTCGAAAGAATGACTAAACAGATATACAATGCAAAAGTGGATGGATGCAGAAGTCGTGGAAGGCCACGACACACCTTCCATGATCAAATTGATCGTGTACTAGCGGAGGGTGATTTCAGGAGCCTTAAGAACAGACGAGTGTGCATGACAAGAGTTATGAATATCAAAGAAGCTAGTGAGGTGTGTAAGAATGGGCGTAAATGGCGCTCTGATGTTCGTGCCTACCCCGCAAGGGAACTGGCCTGAAGTTATGTATGTATGTATACAGTCCAAAAAAAATAATTAATAGAACCAGCGAAGCTGTGTTATAAGGATCCGTGATCCAGCAGCATTTCACACCAATTGCTAAGTTTTATAAACAGTTGAATTGTTGGAGGAATGGCGAGATGTTCTAAAAATGCTTGTCGAGCGAGAATAGTAGTTTAATAAACTTGTTAAAGCCGTAAGGTTCTTTGATTATAAATATAGTGGGCCAGTTGCTGTTCTTTTATTAATATAAACCCTTCTGAGTTGTTGCAAGTATTACAGGTGTGACAAATCTATATATTAACTAGCGGCCCCGGCAGACGTTGTCCTGCCTTTAAAAAATAAAATTCTAGAACCCGATCCCAGAGCCACGTACCGGTTCTAATTGCGAATCTAAACCATCCGGGTACCCACTCAAACACACAAAAACAAAATCACCAAAATCGCTTCAGATGATTAGGAGGATTCCAGAACCCGATCTCAGCGCCACCTACCGGTTCCAATTGCGAATCTAAAAGAGTAATATAATTTATTTATTCTAAGTCATGACAAAATGAGATTAAAAATCTTGTCAAAAAATTAAAGTTTATAATTAACAAATAAAAAATAGGGGTTGATCGTAGAGGGGTGAAAATTTAGGGTTGTATGTATTTTTTAATGATGTATCCTAAAAAAAAATAAAAAAAATAAAAAAAAATTAGGGGTGGACTACCCTTAACATTTAGGGGGATGAAAAATAGATGTTGGCCGATTCTCATAGATACCGGATAAGCACAAAAAATTTCATCAAAATCGGTCAAGCCGTTTCGGAGGAGTATGGCAACGAAAACTGTGACACGAGAATTTTATATATTAGATACGTGAAGCTAAAACTTTGTACCCCTTTTTACGAAAATTGCGCGGACGGAGGAGTATGAAATTGCGCACACTTATAGCTTATATAGAGGAGTGCAGAATGCTAAATTCTTTTTTAATTATGCATAAAAAATACATTAAATCAATAAAAAGATCATTACACACACTACCATGTATTTGACACACGCACGCATCGTGGGGCGCTGTAGCCCAAGGGTAATGTGGTGTGGTGGCCCTTAGTCAAATAACGCTGATTTTATAATAATGGACTGTATGGGAAATATAGATATCTGGCTTAGGTCCTTGCACTAGAAAAGTAGTAAAAGCTCCACCAGGCTTGAGATCCGACCTCTCATGGCTTGGTTCTGGTTGCAGCACACAGAGGAAGAGCGCACGGCACCAAATTCACTTTGGAGGGGTTACTTCTGTTCACTAGTATCACGCAATAAGTTCTTGGCACGGCCAGTGATTACAATTGGAATTTGTATACCTATTTAGAAGAATAAACGCACGGCGCGATCTCTCGTCACAACGCTGACAGGTAAGTGTTTTTAAATGGCTGCATCTACCTTCCTGTCCATTGGCTGTCACCTCACACGGTAAGAAGGTAGTCAGCAAAGTTCATAGAGCGATAAAATTCATAAAGCGGTTACCATCGCCTATGGACATTTGCAACACCAAAGGTGCTACAAATGCGCTGCTGCTCTCTTAAGGGAGTCTGGTACCTGGTCACTAATGCCGGAACACAACTCAAGGTTGTTATGGCGGCATACTCTAGACCAGGGGTGGTCGCCATCCAGTCGAACAAATACCCTACCACCTGGCTATGGATTGTTTAGTCGCCTCTTACGACAGGCCTCCCGGCCGCAGGCAATTTTATTCTTTCTCCGTTCCTGCACGGATTTTGTAATTGTAATTAGGTTATAACATTAATAACACAGCAGGGAATATTACAATTGAAAGAAAAATGAAAGAATTTCCAAGTAACCATGATTACAAAGTAATAGGAAGTTAAATCATCGTACCAAATGGTGGGATCACTTATCATTGCTTTTTAGGTATAATGACAACATTATTGCGCTCCTTAATTCGATGGCTCGTTAACTTAATGTCCGCGACCGCGGATGAGGGGTGGCTGAGGGGTGGGGGGCAGGGGTCTGAGGGGTAGGGGGGGCAGGGATATAAAATTCCCTTTTTATCCGTGCAGGAACGGAGAAAGAATACAATTTCCTGCGGCCGGGCGGCCTGTCGTGTTCCGGCATTAGTGACCAGGCTCCAGTCTCCCTTAAGAGAGCAGCAGCGCATTTGTAGCACCTTTGGTGATGCAAATGTCCACAGGCGATGGTAACCGCTTTCCATAAAGTGGGCCGTTTGCCTGTCTGCTGAACTCCTGCAATAAAAAAAAGATAATTGCCGAATCATTCAATCTTATAGGTTAATTATTTAAGCTATTATAGTCAAGAAGAAGAAGTTGGATGTCAGGAGCCTTAAGAACAGACGAGCGTGCATGAATGTCAAAGAAGCAAGTGAGGTGTGTAAGAATAAGCCTAAACGGCGCTCTGTTGTTCGTGCCCACCCCGCAAGGGAACTGACGTGAAGTTATGTATGTATGTGTTATAGTCAAGGTGGGCAAGTCCGTCAGTGGGGTAAGTTCGTACACGTCTAATTTTTTACGTTTTTGAAACGAATTTTTACGCAAACTACAATTCGAACATGAGTTAAATAGCGTCATAGCTTTATTCACCAATTTGTTGTCGTCCTAGCTATTTAAGATAACGAGATATGTTCGGAGTTACCCCACTGACGGACTTCTCCAACTTAACTGAAATGTTAGATCTGCCTTTCACTAAATTAAAAGGCATCTTGCTAAAAAAGGGATACTACACTATTGAAGAATATTAATGACAAAAATTCATTTACATAGCAGCTCGCTCCAACCTCTTATACTAAATCAACGTATTTTTTTATCTTGCCATGCTTGTAAGGAATTTGTGGAGACATATTGCAGCATAACATTTTAGCACGTCTTGTCATTATTATAACTATAACATTATTTTTCTTGCCTTTTATTCTCTTGGTCTTATTGAGTATGCATTGTTTGCTACAACTCCATTAATTCTTCAAAAAGTAATTCTGTACCATATTTCTGTACAAAACTTATAAAAAAAAAGAATTTGAGATATAAATAGAATATGAAATATAAAGAAAAACAATATTTAGCTAGACGTGTTGCTGGGGAGTTTCTCGCCGCTTCTTCTCCTTTACAGCATCAACACGTTGCGAAGCGGTGTACATAGAATAGGAAGTAAAAATTAAATTTTAACTTACATGTATGACCTTCAAAAAGTGTTCTCCAGTGGCACTTATTGTGAATAAAAACTTTTGAATTTGAATATAAATATTTATAAAAGATATCATAATCAAGACTACGTATTAACGGTTTTAAGCGCGAAAGTTTGTTTGAAGAAAGCACCCAAATTTTAATAGACATTATGTTTGGCAAGTACCAACTGTTGTTAGAAGGTAATAAACATTTAGAAGCCATTTCATGTAAATTTAGTACAAGAAAAGTCGTAACAAATGAAAGTTATCTGTATAGTATGATAGTTAAGTATATATAGTTTTATCCGTGCAGTGACGGAGAAAGAATACAATTTCCTGCGGCCGGGCGGCCTGTCGTAAGAGGCGACTTAACAACCTTGAGTTGTGTTCCGGCATTAATAACCAGATTCCAGTCTCCCTTAAGAGAGTAGCAGCGCATTTGTAGCAACTTTGCTGTTGCGAATGTCCATAGGCGATGGTAACCGCTTTCCATCAAGTAGGCCGTCGGCATGTCTGCTGAACTCATAATTTTTTTTTAAAACTGTATGACTCAATTTGAAAAAAAAATTGCGTGTATGTGTGCTGCTCATACGCAGCAGAAGTGAAACAGTGTGACAAGACATTTCATATATTAATATGTCGTTATAATATATTTAAGCTTTAAAACACGAAATTTGAAATATTAACGAAAACCCTCAAAACATTTCCAACTCTATATATATGAGCATAGTACCTCGGTTCACTACTGCAGAATAATTGTGATATAGAGAGGGATGTAAGGAGAAGAATAAATGTAGCATAGCTGAAGTGGAGACAGGTAACCGGTGTGACGTGCGACAAACTAATGCCACTGAAACTAAAAGGTCAAATATATAAATCTATCATACGACCAGTCATGCTATACGGGTCGGAATGTTGGGCCACTAAAGTGATAAACTACAAATGTCTCCACTCAGCTGAGATGAGAATGTTGAGATGGATGTGTGGTGTTACAAGAATGGATAAGGTGAGAAATGAGTACATAAGGGGATCTTTGAAAGTTGCACCTGTGACAGAAAAATTGAGAGGAAGAAGATTAAGTTGGTATGGGCATATAATGAGGAGGGATGAAAGTCACGTGACAAAAAGAATGCTATACTACAAGATCGATGGGTACAAATTTAAAGGTAGACCAAAAAAAAGATGGATGGATTGTGTGAAGGATGACATGATGATATGCGAAGAGTGTGGAAGGAAAAGACATATTGTGCCGACCCCAAGTAATTGGGATATGGTGAAAGAAAAAAAGAAAAGAGATATATGAGCATAGTACATACATACGTCCGCTGGCTCGATCACATAGAACGGATGGGAGAGGATCGCAGCATGAAGAAAGCATATTTGGGACAACCGGCCCAAATATCGCTGAAAACACAGAGTCGCAGAACAGGGAAAAATGGCATATCCTCGTTTTGGAGGCCAGGGCCCACGTTGGATCGCTGAGCCAATGGAGTAAGTAAGTAAACTTATTTTCGATGTGTTGCTGGCCACTGAAGCCAGAACACAACTCATTGATGTTATGGTGGCATACTAGACCAGGGATGGTGACCATCCAGACAGACAAATGTCCTACCACCTGGCTGTGGGTTGTTTCATCACCTTTGATAACAGGCCGCTCAGCCGCAGGACTTAGTTCTTTTTGCTCTATCTTCACGAATAAGACATGTCGAATCTGTATTTGCCCAACTCTGTACATACATACATACATAACTTCACGCCAGTTCCCTTGCGGGGTAGGCACGAACAACAAAATTAAATTGTAACATGCATAGATTTTAGTAAACAACAAAAAATGGCATTTTTTCGTATACGGCCAGTTGTTATGAAGTCCTCGATATATAAGTATAGATATAAGGCCCACACTGCACATGCACTTCCTCACAACACCAGCATGTAACAGATACACTCTACATTTGTATAAGTTTAGTATTAAAACTAGAATGAATTATACATACACCTCGACAGAAAAATCAATAAATTAATATCACACACAAGAACCAAAATAACTAATAAGCGTGTTAAATTAAAAAAATTCAATCTAGGAATTAGTTGTAAAAAAGCGTACGGAACTCGAGTCCGTAGAGTTGTTAATAATAATAAAAAAAAACACTAATGTGCAGCCATCCAGATGGACAAACAAACACCCCGTCCAGTTTGTTTTGTCGCCTATTACGACAGGCTGCCCAGCCGCAGGGTATTGTATTCTTTTTTTGTTCCTGCACAGATATAATCCATACATCTACATACATACATACGTAACTTCACGCCAGTTCCTTTGCGGGGTATGCACGAACAACAGAGCGCCATTCAGGCTTATTCTTACACACCTCACTTGCTTCTTTGACATTCATAACTCGTGTCATGCACGCTCGTCTGTTCTTAAGACTCCTGACATCACCTTCCGCTAGTACACGATCAATTTGATCATGGAAGGTGTGTCGTGGCCTTCCACGACTTCTGCATCCATCCACTTTTGCATTGTATATCTGTTTAGTCATTCTTTCATCATGCATTCTTTCCAGTGAGCAAAGTGTTTACATAATTAAGAATAAAATATTCTATCTCATTCTCTCGCAGGCTTAGTCCTATAGATTTATATGTTTCATCGAGTTTAAAATCACAACGATTCTAAAGAATAATTTTGAGTTGCATTTCGGTATCATAGGCCAGGCTCTAATTCTCTCTTCGAAGCTGGCAACAAATGTCCAAAGGTAGCTACTTTCCATCAGGTACTACGACGCACTACGACGGGTGAGAATATGCAACGTGAAATAGAAAGTAGGCCGACGGTCTCGCGTTCTAAATATAGATTCACAAGGCGACCAAAATTGCGGCATATATTTTATGCACAAATAAAACCCGACGATATAGCTTATATGGGAAAATATACTAGTGTTGTGCCCATTATACGCATGCGGTGTGTTACGGATGAGCGGGCGTGCAGCCACGCGTTCGACTATCGTAACTCTCGATACACTACAACAACTACCGTTTGTTCTTTGTTTATTTAATAACACCGGTATATTCACTACACCGTGGCTAGGGACGGGGGACTATTACAATTTATCGATAAGAGAATATCTTACTTAAAAGTAGATAATCCGTGCAGGAACGGAGAAAGAATACAATTTCCTGCGGCCGGGCGGCCTGTCGTAAGAGACGACTTAATAACCCAAAGCCAAGTGGTAGGGCATTTGCCCGACTGGATGATGGCTACCACCCCTGGTCTAAAGTATGTCGCCATAACAGTGTTGAGTTGTGTTCCGGCATTAGTGACCAGGTTCCAGTCTCCCTTAAGAGAGCAGCAGCGCATTTGTAGCAACTTTGATGTTGCAAATGTCCATAGGCGATGGTAACCGCTTTCCATCAGGTAGACCATGTACTTGTCTACTGAACTCGGGCAATAGAAAAATTCTAAATCAAAACGACTCATTGACTCTTCAGGTGATCAGAGGGCTGGTGTTTACCTCGGGAAACCGATCATAATTGCTATCAAGCGAGGAAACGTAGCCAGCCTTCTGGGCACCTTACCCATAGAATACGGTGATCTAGGGTCAGTTAGGGATCTTCAGAAATAATCGATTTTTATTTAAATCGATTATTATTTTCTTAAGAACAGACGAGCGTGCATAACAAGAGTTATGAATGTCAAAGAAGCAAGTGAGGTGTGTAAGAATAAGCCTAAATGGCGCTCTGTTGTTCGTGCCTACCCCGCAAGAGAACTGGCGTGAAGTTATGTATGTATTATTTTCTTATAATCGATTTTTATAGTAATAATAGGTTGGGGAAAAAGTCTCTTCGCATATAGTATGTATGAACTTGTAATAAGATCTCTTTGGCTATACCATATGGATCTAGCTGGTTTTGGTATCATTAGAAAGTTTTAATTTTAAAGAAGACAATTCCAAATTCAAATTAGGAAAATGTGTGATTTTCATTTGTTTTTCTTATTGTTAAAATGAGTGAATCTAATGAATAAATTCGATACATTTTAAAATTTTACTACAAAAAAGGTAAAAATGCAACACAAGCCGCGAAAAAAAATTGTGATGTTTATGGACCTAATGCAGTATCTGTGAGAGTAGCGCAAATTTGGTTTAAGCGTTTTCAGTCCGGACATTTTGATACCAAAGATGCACGTCGCTCTGGTCGCCCTATTACGGAGAAAATTGCTGCCATTTTTGAAAAATGGAGCAAGATCGACATATTAGTAGTTACGATGTAGCTGGAGAAATGGGAATTGACTACGAAACGGTTTTGGCCTATTTGAAAAAGCTGGGTACACAAAAAAGCTCGATATTTGGGTGCCTCATGAGCTCACTGAAAGAAACCTAATGAACCGTATACTCATTTGTGATTCTTTATTACGACGTAATGAAACCGAACCATTTTTGAAGAAGTTGATAACTGGTGATAAAAAATGGATCACGTACGACAAGAACGTGTGGAAAAGATCGTGGTCAAGGGCCGGTCAGGCTTCACAAGCTGTGGCCAAACCCGGATTAACTCGCAACAAGGTGATGCTGTGTGTATGGTGGGATTGGAAGGGCATTATTCATTATGAGCTCTTACCGCCAGGACCATCGATTTTGAACTGTACTGCGAACAACTGATGAGATTAAGGCAAAAGGTTGAGAGAAAGTGGCCGGAATTAATCAACAGAAGGGGTGTGGTTTTTCACCAAGATAACGCTAGACCTCACACATCTTTAGCCACCCAGCAAAAATTACAAGAGTTTGGCTGGGAGGTGTTAATGCATCCGTCGTATAGTCCTCACCGTGCACATTCAGATTTTCACTTGTTTCGGTCTCTGCAGAATTCCTTAGGCAGTGTCAGGTTAACATCACGAGAGGACTGCTAATACCACTTGTCGCAGTTTTTTGATCAGAAGCCCCAAAATTTTTATAGCAATGGGATCACGTCCCTACCTCCAAGATGGCAAAAAGTTATCCAACAAAATGGCACCTACATACTTTAGTCAAATGTAAATAAACTTTATAAAAAAATCTTTTGAATTTTATATAAAATGCGAAGAAACTTTTTCCCCAACCTAATATTAATCGATTTTTAGTAAATCGATTAAATAAGTAACCTCTTAGTTTTTGAGACAATACGTTTGTCATTTTGTTGGGATGCTCATTATTTAATTTTTATTATAATAAATAAAACGTTTAATAGTACTGACGTTTGTATCAATAATGCTATTTGGTTTCTTAATTCCTTACCTTGAAATTTCAGAGGAACATTGCCTTTGATTTTTAATTTTGAATTTGTTATTTTTTTATTCATATAATTTTATTTTATTTTTAATCTGATAAATTGTCAGTATGAATTTCTCAGGTTTATTATTGGAATATGAAAAGCATGTACTTTTAAATAATAGTAAAAAATCGATTTGTTTTCACAGAAATTGATAATTTATTTTTATTAAAATCGATTTTTGACAAATCGATTAATTTTGAATAAAGAAAAATCGATTTTTATTTAATCGGTTCTTTTCCATTAATCTCACATCCCTAGGCTTAGTATTCTGCTTATAGTCTTGAGGGACTATGGGTAGAATACAATACAAATAAGTTAAGTTTTCTTTTATTGAATTCGATTATTAATATTTATAACAGGCCCAGCTCGCCGTACACAACGCGGTGCTGGTACCTACGCTCACGTATGGATGCGAGAGTTGGGTATGGAAGAGAGAGCATGAAAGTAGAGTAAACGCGGTCGAGATGCGAGCACTGCGCAAAATCTGCGGAGTGACGCTCGCGGACCGCGTTCGTAATACCGAAGTAAGAAAGAGAGTTGGTCTGAAAGAGAGTGTCGGGGTGAAGGTAAGGAAATGTGTGATGAAAGAATGACTAAACAGATATACGATGCAAAAGTGGATGGATACAGAAGTCGTGGAAGGCCACGGTACACCTTCCATGATCAAATTGATCGTGTACTAGCAGAAGGTGATGTCAGGAGCCTTAAGAACAGACGAGCTTGCATGACAAGAGTTATGAATGTCAAAGAGGCAAGTGAGGTGTGTAAGAATAAGCCTAAATGGCACTCTGTTGTTCGTGCCTACCCCGCAAGGGAACTGGCGTGAAGTTATGTATGTATGTATGTATGTAATATTTATAACAGAAAAACAAACTGAATTACACGAAATCTATACGGAGAATATTCGTTTGGACATCATCCGTACCTGGGGTTGCTACACCACTTGAAAGTCAGGAGTTTTTGGCGGGAACTGAAAGGAGACGTTGTGCTGTGCAGTTTCATTTTCTAAAAATATGTAAAATTACTCTAAAATGAACAATAGTTGTAGGATATTGATAGTTTTTAGTAGTAATTATGTGTTTTTGCGAGAAATGTGAACTATGTAGCCAAATGTGGCCTTTCGAGTTGTCACAAGAACTCCGTTGAATGGCACTAGCTGATTACCTACAGTTCAGCTGTGCTACACAGTCTTAAGAAAATGAAGAAACTATATTGTAAACTAAGATCTGGCTTAAAGGCCTAGCTGCCAAGCGATAAACTTAAATAAAAATAACACTTAAAAGTCAAAACACAAACAGTGAAGACCTGATTTTAAATATTGTACTAGATGATATAGGCTGCAGCAAATGATTTGTACAGGTATATTTTGGACAACTAAACGAGTTAAATATTACACTTATGGTATACATATGAAATTGAAAACATCGCACGCTGTATTTTGAGACAATGCCATCTAGTTGTGATATATCTTCAACAAATATTTTGATCGGATCTTACATGAGCACACACATAAAACATATTTATCGATATTATTTTTTTTTTTACATAAAAAGAAGTCTACGGACTCTAGTGTTCCGTACCTTTTTTAAATTAGGTTTTAATTGATAATATTGAATTATAATTTAATTGGGCAGATAACAAATGGTTTGATTTAGTGTTAACAATCGACACTTATAATGATGGTGCTTAGTCGTTAATTTCTTAACTCCTAAGTATAATATGTTTTACAAAATTTATATATTGTTTTCATATTTATATTGTATTGTAAAATGTAATTAACTTATTTTAACTTATTCTAACTTGTGTAGTGTTGTTGTTATAATCTGTATGTAGTGTTTAGCGTGTGTGGAGTCTTAAGTGCTATTATTGTTAGTACTATGCTATTCTTACGGTAATATTGTTTTTTTTTTTTATTATTATTATTTTTTTTTCCTTTAAAAATAGCTTATCCTATTACATTTTGTATTACTATTGTTTTTGTGTCCGGGTGGTAATTTGAAATTGTATTTAGGTTGTGGTGGTAATTTGATATTAGAACCCCATCCCTATCCATCGATATAATAATATTTAAGTTAAATCTATCGAAAGACGAACAAGACAAGCGTCTGTTGTGCAAACTAGTTCTATAATAGGAGGTGTAGCACGGGATTAACGGGAGCAGTCGGGAAACTTTGATTGTATTGTGAGTAAGGCTTTGTGTTCGGCACTTGTTATAAATATTTATTAAACTTGAGTAGTTGCTGTTTACTTCGCTATTCAGAAGTTGTAAGGGTATAGCAGCAGACGAGCTGTGTTTGAGAGGAAAGCAGACCATATGTATTTCATTTTTAAACAACCTACTTAGCCCCTTCATTAAATCTATACCATCTATACTAATATTATAAAGCTGAAAAGTTTGTTTGTTTGAACGCGCTAATCTCAGGAACCGCTGGTCCGATTTGGAAAATTCTTTCAGTATTGAATAGTACATTTATCGAGGAAGGCTATAGGCTATATTATATTTTTAAAAAAATTAGGGATCCTTACTGAAAGTCCAATAATGTAACCCAAGGTGTAAAAAAAATGACCCGAAAAAACCTTACACGGCGTGCGCTGCGAAAACTATTGATTATAGAACAAAACGATGTACTACCACTTTGCAGAACATATAATTGTCTACAAAAAATATCTCGTAGTCATATGTCTAACTATTGTAGTTATCTCACAAAATGCCATCGCTTCAAAAACTCTTTATTTTGTACCTTGGTATGAAGCCTTATCAAAATATATTACTCCATATTCAAGACGAATTCAATACCTTTCTAGAACTTTTTGAATGATTCAATTCGGACGTTTCATTCAAAAGATATCGCGATATTTAAAATCTAAGTATTAGTGTTGTAGCCAAATATACTAATATATTGTTTGATTGAACGCGCTAATCTCAGGAACTACTGGTCTGATTTGAAAAATTCTTTTATTCTCGGGTTGTGTTCAGTTATATTTGTACCTGTGTTATACGTGTTTGTATAGTTCTAATAAATTCTATAATAATTCCAACGGCATTTTAATTCGAGTCCTGCAATTCGTAACAGAACCATTTAGAATTACCCCCTCCAATAGCAACCAACCTTCACCGGTTGAAATGAAAAACAGAATTTGGGTAGAGAAGTGATGGGACACCACTGTCACGGAACAAAGGAAGTATGACCTCAGGAACCTCTGTCCATCCAGGCGGCACATCCTGGGAGTATGCGTCCCTGACGGAGTCATCAGACGCGAGCGTGCCGTCCAATCACCAGAATCCCGTTCGCCTTCGTCAATTGCAAGAGCTGTACATATATACATATTTTAAAGACTTTATAACTTTCATAGTATACTTTCTAAGCGCTGGGATCAAATCTCAAAGTTGCAGGCCCGGTCTCTTCGGTCGTATTCAACAAGTGTACTACCCACCTTACTTGTTAGTAACTTTGAATATGTTAAACGAGTCAGGTTAGCTTCAGAGGCTACGTTCCACATGAGGCTCACAACGATCGTGTTGTTCCCGTTCCGCTTGATTGCGAGCGTTACAATCATAAACTCTAGTGGAACGGATTATGGGGCGTTGATGTCATAAACACAAATGTCATTGGTCGATTTGAAAATCGCGCCTCTTTCAATGTCAATCGATAGAGAGAATTAATGCTCTGTGATCAACACCCACTTCGACCCACCTCTTGACATGGGTCGTTGTGAGCGCTGTGTGATTAAAAATAATAGCGTCATTAGTGACGTTTTCGCCATAGCCATAACGACCGGGGTCGCTTTGTGGAACGGCTGATAGAGCATTTTGGGCGTTGTGAGCTTTTAGAGGAACGCACCCAGAGTAGCCGGTTCCTGTCAAGTTTACATGTTTAGGATTGAAAATAGTTCGAACTTTCTTGGTAACATTACACCTCTTTCATTAGGTAAACAGATCTTGAAATACCAATCATCACTGAACTGATCAACATTGAACATTTTCACGAATTTTATTTAACGTTCTTGATTAAGTCAATCGTCGTTATTTTTTTTCTTCATTGCATGAGTTCAGCAGACAGGCAAACGGCCCACTTGATGAAAAGCGTTTACTATCGGCTATGGACATTTGCCACACCAAAGGTGCTACAAATGCGCTGCTGCTTCTTAAGAGAGACTGGAACCTGGTCACTAATGCCGGAACACAACTCAAGGTTGTTATGGCGACATACTCTAGACCAGGGGTGGTCGCCATCCATTCGGGCAAATGCCCTACCACCTGGCTGTGGGTTGTTAAGTCGCCTCTTATGACAGGCCGCCCGGCCGCAGGAAATTATATTCTTTCTCCGTTCCTGCACGGATATTATACAATACTACATTTTTATCTAGCAGATCATGTTCTTAAGTTACATATATCCAATTTTCACTAAAGTTAGAGCTGCTAGAAAAAAAATTGTAATATAATTTATGAAATGATCACACATAAAGAATACAATTTCCTGAGTCCGGGCGGCCTGTCTTAAGAGGCGACTTAACAACCCACAGCAAGGTGGTAGGGCATTTGCCCGACTGGATGGCTACAACCCCTGGTATAAAGTATGTCGCCATAACAACCTTGAGTTGTGTTCCGGCATTCGTGACCAGGTTCCAGTCTCCCTTAAGAGAGCAGCAGGGCATTTGTAGCAACTTTGGTCTTTCCAACAAGTGGGCCGTCTGCCTGTCTGCTGAGCTCCTGCAATAAAAAAAGTTGAAAATTGTTGACCTTTTAAGTAACGAAGTATCAAATAGGAACCCAACAATAGAACAAGGAAGCAGACAGTGTAATCAAAGGAGATAATTTTTCATTTTCCAAAATGTCGCAACTTCATAAATTTCGTACAAGGATATATCATATTTATGGCGTCATAAGTACGTCGACAGCTAACGACCAATTGTTAGCTGTTAACTCGTTTATTTTATTCTTAAGCCGAAATTAGGTGGGGTTCATCTCTGTATTTCAATTTGTGTACAAAAAAGAGAAAAAATTATAATATCTTAACTTTAAAAAAAATATTATTTATTACTGACTTTTTCATTGGATTTTTTATTTTATTGTAAAAACTTATATATTTTATTATTTGTATTTCTATTAGTTATTTATACACGGCTATAGTTTATACTTTAAACCATATTTGCAATTGATAATACTCCATAAACTTCTAGCGGGTAATATAATAAAAAACTATATTATACCCCACACCCCACCCCTTCCATGATCAAATTGATCGTGTACTAGCAGAAGGTGATGTCAGGAGCCTTAAGAACAGACGAGCTTGCATGACAAGAGTTATGAATGTCAAAGAGGCAAATGAGGTGTGTAAGAATAAGCCTAAATGGTATTCTGTTGTTCGTGCCTACCCCGCAAGGGAACTGGCGTGAAGTTATGTATGTATGTATGTACATATATTAAATTAAAAAATAATAATTACGAGAGCGGGGTTAGTTTTGCCTTGGCTGTCGTTTCGATTTTTTTTGTGGCGGTACTGCCCTGAAGTGTCCGCAAGTCCAGGGGTGGTGCCGACGGTACTGGGCTTGGTATCTTGGACAGCCAGGGATGACCTTCCAGCTGCACTGCGCAATGAGTCCTCGACTTCTTTTCCACCAAAACTCCAAAATAATTATAAAAAACCCAAAACGTGGGTTATATACACTAAATATATGTAGTTAGATTTAAACAAAATAATCTTAATAAATGTTAAGTTACGAGCAAAACTTTTTATGAACGACGTGTTGGTGGTTCTAAAAATCTATGACGAATGCATGACCCACCGAGCACCGCTGTGCTTCTCAGGCGCCGCCAATCAAGATCTCTCCACGTCCCTGCGAGGGACGTTAGGAGACATAGCCCCCCCACAGGATAGACTAGGCCTGTTGCTGGGAAGTTTCTTTCGCCGTTTCTTCTCTCCCAGCCATAACACGCTACGAAACGGCAGTAAGATAGCGTAGGCCGTCGCGAACCACCGATCCCGGCCCGCCGGGATCCTTCCCCTCGGGCTTTATATTACCCGTCGCCCGTTCTCAATTAATGCTTTATGTCGCCCTATGGTGGGCATCATTAAATTCATCCCCCTCTCATGGCAACAGTCCAGCCGAGGTAAAACTCCTTAGGGAGCTCCCTCGAGCAAGTTGCCCCCCCGGGCTCGAGCGCCTTCGCTTCGCGAAGGCACTCGCCCCAAAAACCCCGGTAAAGTTGTAAGGTCTTCGGACCAACAACATAAAGTAAAGTCCAATAATACCGATGTGCTGTCAAAACGCCGGCCCGCGAGCCGCCGCGACCGGTTGCTTAGACCACTGAAAGCTAGTGCGGTAACGCGGCGATGCTCGCGTTTATTATTTTAATATGATATTTATATTTATCTTAATTTTTAATTATTATATATTTAGGGCAACGTATTAGCGTTGCCATACAACGCGGGAATGCGGCCAGCATTTTGGGAACGCTCCCCACCGAGAGCGATCTGGACTACATCTTTTACTTGTAAATATGTATATAATAGTAGTTACCCTTTATATGTTATAACTTTGTATTGTACATATAATTCTAATTAAAATTACTATATTTTTAATATTTATTTCTAAATATTTATGTAATATTACATTACAAACTAAGAAACACCATTAAATAACAAATAAGCAGTAAAAAAGTCGCATGTGAAAACTTTTTTAACAAGTTAAGGTCGTTTATTTTCAAAGTTGACAATGCCTTATTTTTATTGAAATTGAAAGGGAGAAATAGGTGCCAGGTGGTAGGGCATTTGCCCGACTGGATGGCTACCGCCCCTGCTCTAAAGTATGTCGCCATAACAACCTTGAGTTGTATTCCGGCATTAGTGGCCTGGTTCCAGTCTCCCTTAAGAGAGCAGCAGCGCATTTGTAGCAACTTTGGTGTTGTAGTTTATAGGCAATGGTAACCGCTCTCCATCAAGTGGGACGTCTGCCTGTCTGCTGAACTCCTGCAATAAGAAAAACTAAAACGTATTTTCGACCTTAAAAAATAATTTGAAATCTGTTCAGACATTCTTGAGCTTGGTAGAGATGGACATATACACTTAGCTTCATTTTACTTCAGGAGTTCAAAAGTATCATGTCTGTTTGCTCTCGAGGATACTAAGCCTGAGACTTCTAGTTTTTTTTTTTTTTTTTTAATTGAATAGGTTCGCGTTTGACTGACATTGCGCCTGATGCCAGGAGGAAATGCAGTCTAAGGTGGAGCACGATTACCTAGAAGATACCTGTTCACGCGAGACTTAAAGACATCTAGATTGTATTCTTCAGGAAAAACAGACGACGGTAAAGAGTTCCACTCTTCAGCGGTACGTATGATATATATATTTTTTTTATTATTGCAGAAGATCAGCAGACAGGCAGACGGCCCACTTGATGGAAAGTGGTTACCATCGCCTATGGACATTTGCAACACCAAAGGTGCTACAAATGCGCTGCAGCTCTCTTAAGGGAGACTACAACCTGGTCACTAATGCCGGAACACAACTCAAGGTTGTTATGGCGACATGCTTTAGACCAGGGGTGGTAGCCATCCACTCGGGAAAATGCCCTACCACCTGGCTGTGGGTTGTTTTGTCGCCTCTTACGACAGGCCCCCCGACCGCAGGAAATTGTATTCTTTCTCCGTTCCTGACGGAAGCGGAAGTATTTCCACCACAATTCGGTGGCGTGAGCGCGTACGTCTGCTTGTCCGGTGGTAGAATGGTGAGGGAGGAACCAGTTCATGTAATTCCGCGGCACCCTCCCCGAAGTGTATCCTATAGAATACCGACCAACTAGCGACTTTACGTGTGTGAAGTGTGTGAAGCCTCTCGTCGAGTAGTCGGTTCAAAAGGAGTTCGGAGTTCAAAAGGATACTAAACCTCGGAGTTCGTGAAGAATACTGCGTAAAGTAAAAAGTTGGATTAATTGAATGACCTGAGGCTGATAAGGCGACAATTAATGAAACGACCGCCCTTAATCCCTTCCAAACAACATTGGTGCTTGGAAAAATCACGAGTGTCCTTAAATCGCTTGCTTGCCATCCAATATTAAGCATCGATTCCATTGGCGACAGAGCAGCGAATTATTAAGATACTACTTAAATTGGGTTATTCTTTAGACATCTGCAACTTGATCGTGGTAATGAAAGAAAAAAATGTTTGAAGAAATTGCGACGTACTTACATTGCATACATGTATTATCCGTGCAGGAACGCAGAAAGAATACAATTTCCTGAGTCCGGGCGGCCTGTCGTATGAGGCGACAAAACAACCCACAGTCAGGTGGTAGGGCACTTGCCCGACTGGATGACTACCACCCCTGGTCTAAAGTATGTCGCCATAGCAACATTGAGTTGTGTTCCAGTATTAGTGACCAGGTTCCAGTCTCCTTTAAGAGAACAGCAGCGCATTTGTAGCACCTTTGATGTTGCAAATGTCCATAGGCGATGGTAACCGCTTTCCATCAAGTGGACCGTCTGCCTGTCTGCTGAACTCCTGCTATTAAAAAAAATATTTATTTAGAACTACATACAGTATAAGATTACTAAATAACAGTAATAAAAACCATGAACTTGAGGTTCTAAATAGGCTTTAACTCAGCAAATTGCTGTTGGTCCAGCGCTGATCTTCCTCTAGAGCCATTTAAGCAACAGAGGTAGAGTTAAATACTTAATAACAATAGTGTACGCAAAGAAGAAAAGACATACAGAGGCAAAATATTTTTTTTTAATTTGTACGCCGCATTTTCCGCAAACAAGGTTTGCACTCCGCTTAATGCTGTGCCGGCATAATTTCCGACACAACGCTGATTTTCAGTGCAAACCTCCCTTTTAGTGTGATACTAAAACGACCCGAATATTTTGTGAATCCAATTTAAAACTATTTAATTTGTAAGTGATACACCTACGTAACGTACGAAAAACGTCTGTGGTGGTGCACCAGGCAACCCCATTTAATCATACATGCATACATAACTTCACGCCAGTTCCCTTGCGGGGTAGGCACGTACAACCATTTAATCATGACCATATCCGTATCATTCTCCATAGCAACAAACCGAAGGCGGCTCTGCGGCGTATAAGGTCCTGTAGAACGATGACTCACCTGCGTCATCAATATCAAGCTAAGCAATATACATAAGCTATATCTATTATTCAGAGTACTTTCCCTCCAGGTTGCATTAAGAAATTCCAGCCTGTATAAGGGCGCCCGCTGCAGGCAGGAAGAGAACACACGCTACTCAGTATTCGCAAAATCCAACGGCGGCACTCTGCCCGTTCAGGTTCTTAAAATCAAAGGCATTCTCACTGTATCCCGTGGGTTACGTTAGAATCAGTAAATACCAAAATATTGTAAATACATACATACATAACTTCACGCCAGTTCCCTTGAGGGGTAGGCACGAACAACAGAGCGCCATTCAGGCTGATTCTTACACACCTCACTTGCTTCTTTGACATTCATAACTCTTGTCATGCACGCTCGTCTGTTCTTAAGACTCCTGACATCACCTTCTGCTATTCATCCACGTATATGATTGAACCTGGTACTGTAGAATAAGAAGACGCTTCTTACAACCACGATACAGCTAAGTATATCATCACGCTGATGGATATACGTGTGAGTGTGATCAGAGGTTCCATACTTCATGATAAATTGAAAACTCTGGTCACCCTTACACGTCACGGTCTACCGGCACCGACTCTACTACCCAAACATACATTATTTCTAAATGTCCAAACCACCTTAACATTCCTCTTTCAACTCTTATTATTACATCTTCTTTCATCCGAAGCGTTCTCCTTATCACACTGTTCTTTATTACCATTCAATTTAACCTTACATACACTTCTGAAAGTTCTCCTTTCTACTGCTTTGATCCTACTTTCATACTTCTTCTGGATTTTTAAAAGTAACTTTAAATAAAACATATTGTTACAACTCAGGTACTGACAAAAATAAAATCCACCTACATATCTGAAAAAAAAACACATTTTATTACCTGTCGGCATTTGAACTAGTTGTAATTATTTTATGATCGTCTTCTTTTGTTTACTTATTTGTTGGCATACGTTTCTAGAGAACAGCCTGTTGTTGTATTGTAATCATTAGCCAGGTGTTACAGATTTTAAAGTACAAGCTGATTCTAGGAAATTCGGTTCGGCCGAACATTGCACTTGTGAAATATTAAACGATGGTCTTATTAAGGGAGGGGGCAGTCGAGCGAGAACCACGATCAAGGCGAGACGTGTGTACATTCGGTAATCGTAACAATATGCTTCATCTACGGGCTCGTTTCCCCGCTTCCGCCTATGTACTATATCCACCGCCTTCCGCTTCTGTTTCGGCCAAAGCTTTATTGCTAATGAATTTTGATAACAGCGCTACGCTGCGAAAGTGTAGATCGTTCGTGTAATTGAAGCAAAACTTTTGTTTGGCAGTTCACAAATGGCAACGGCTAACCCTGTTAATGTCATCAGGTTCGCGTTAGTTTTATTAGGTTAATGTTTTGCGTATGAAAATTAGGACATTTTGTTCAAAAGCAACCAATTCCCTTGGTTTGCCGTTTGACATTCCTACACATAGGTGTTGTGCAGCCCTGCATAAGGTACCGATGTCCAGGCTTCTAAAGAGAAAAAACAAAATCAGGATCTATAAAATCGTCATACGGCCCATCCTGATATATTTGTGCGAAGCTTGGACGCTTACCCTCAAGGAGGAGAACCAGCTTTTAGTAGCGGAAAGGAAGGCTCTCCGTAAGATTCTGGGTCCAACAAAGAGAGAGGATGGTAGCTGGAGGGTCCGAACCAACCTCAAAATTGACAATCTCGTGACCAACCTGGTTCGGTCACGTAGAGCGGATGGGAGAAGATCGCAGCGTGAGGAAAGCGTATTTGGAACGGCCGGTAGATCGGCGTCCAGTGGTCCCAAATATCGCTGGAAAGACAGAGTGGAAGCTGACCTGTCGGAGCTACGAGCCAGTAATTGGCAAAAAACTGCGCAGGACAGAGATAAAACTTTGGGTTGCTAAACCAACGGAGTAAGTAAGTAAGTATTCCTTCACAGAAATCGATTCCTACAAGCTACACAATGATTTGGTTTAGTAATACAGAATGTGTTTATTTTTTCAAAATCATACATACATACATAACTTCACGCCAGTTCTCTTGCGGGGTAGGCACGAACAACAGAGCGCCATTTAGGCTTATTCTTACACACCTCTCTTGCTTCTTTGACATTCATAACTCCTGTCATGCACGCTCGTCTGTTCTTAAGGCTCCTGACATCACCTTCTGCTAGTACACGATCAATTTGATCATGGAAGGTGTGTCGTGGCCTTCCACGACTTCTGCATCCATCCACTTTTGCATTGTATATCTGTTTAGTCATTCTTTCCACATGCCCGAACCACCGGAGCATTCCTTTCCTTACCTTCACCCCGACACTGTCTTTCAGACCAACTCTCTTTCTTACTTCGGTATTACGAACGCGGACCGCGAGCGGAGTCGTATTGAAGAGGAACGGTACGGAGGAATCGTATTGGCTGATTTTGAAAAATCAGCCAATACAACATACTGACAAGGGTAATTTTTTTTTATACTCCATTTTAGTTTTCGTCAAAATCGACTTTAAGGCTCCTTTGAGTGTTTTTCGCTTATTCGTATAGTTTAGGGTTTGGCCCTGAAGGCACTCGTGAAAAATTAAAACAATACTGTATAATGTTCTTTGAAGACCACGGGTTATGTAAATGGCCCGGACTTTTGGAGGGCTTGTATGGGGGGCCATGGGAAGACCAACGTGTAGTAGAGGCCTCTTTACAAATTTAATGTAAATGTAGCGTGACACTGATCAGCGATTATCCCTGTCTACACTATATAATAATGCACCCAAGGACAAGCCCAGTGTAGGATTATTGTGGGAAATGAGGACAAAAAGTACCGGGCTATTGGGGTGAACTGCTAGTGGTACTAGTGGGAACACTGCTAGTCGAAACAGTGACTCGCCACTCCCTGCATGGGCCCGAAAAGATGCCATAGAAGACAGGGGCAACATGGGTGTGAGTGACTAAGGGGTGTAGTGAGGTGGACTGCAGACTCACCGAAGCTAATTCCGATGTTATCCCATTTATCACTTCCACCCTTGGAGCTTAAGTCTTAGCTCTTGCGATCTCCACTCCGTGCCGACTAAGGCAAGCACGGAAGCGGGGCCCTTGCTTTAGTCCCCGGAATCAGTTCTAAGTTCTTGAATAAGTTCACTGAGATTTTTTTTATTGTCTGAAGCAGGCAAACAGGCAGACGGTCCACCTGATGGCAAGTGGTTACCGTCGCCTATGGACGTTAGCAACACCAGGGCTGTCGCCAACACGTTGCCGACTTCTAAAAAACTTTATAACGCCCTTCTCAAAGAACCCCATGTCATAGTGCAAAGGAAAAACCGCGTCGCGAAGTTCACTCCAGACCATTGTTGTACGCGGGATGTTCTAGAAAACCGTTGCGTAGTTGAGCGTGGGAGCTCAAGGAAATGGGGGTGAATATCCCGTCGCTGGCGAGCGGTGCGGTTGTAATGGTGAGGCGTTGGCACCAGACCAAACAGTTCCTCGGAACACTCCCCGTTATACAGGCGGTAAAATACGCAGAAGGACGCAGAGTGTCAACAATGCTATATAGTTGCACTTGTATATCCTTATAATAAATGCTAGCTTCTGCCCGCGACTTCGTCCGTGTGGAATAGTTACTTTGTTTACATAGAAGGTGAAAATATTTTTAAATCGTAATGACTGCCCGCCGGCCTTGCACATCATAAATGCGCGCGCAGTACTTGATCATTATTTTGCTGCGATGTTATTTTAAATCTGCGATATCTCCTAAGATATTCATTGAAATCGAATGATGTAAATGGCAATTTTGTTTTAAATTAAATACTTGTGATGAATAACGTATTTATTTGGATAAGGATTAATATCATGTTTATAAAAACACCTTCGCAAATAATGCATTATCTTAGAACATATTTGATGGTTAGCATAATAAAGGTTATAGTGGGCCAACCTTAAAAGATAGACATATGCTGTTTTGGAAACTTTAACGCAGCGCACGTAGCGGAAGCTCTCAAAAGGAAAAAAAAACCCCCCGATTTGTCTATTGGTCTTAGCGTGATGATATGTAGCTTATAGCCTTCGCCGATAAATGGGCTATCCAACACTGAAAGAATTTTTCAAATCAGACCAGTAGTTCCTGAGATTAACGCGTTCAATCAAACAATATATAAGTATATTTGGCTACAACACTAATACTTACATTTTAAATATCGCGATATCTTTTGAATGAAACGTCCGAATTGAATAATTCAAAAAGTTTTAGAAAGGTACTGAATTTGTCTTAAATATGGAGTAATTTATTTTGATAAGGATTAATACCAAAGTACATAATAAAGAGTTTTTGAAGCGACGGCATTTTAATTATTTAAAAAAATAAAACAAAACACTTATTGTGAGATAACTGCAATAGTTAGACATATGGTTACGAGATATTTTTTGTAGACAATTATATGTTCTGCAAAGTGGTAGTACATTGTTTTGTTCTATAATCAATAGTTTTCGCAGCGCACGCCGTGTAAAGATTTTTTCGGGTCATTTTTTTACACCTTGGGTTACATTATTGGACTTTTAGTAAGGATCCCTAATTTTTTTGAAAATATAATATAGCCTATAGCCTTCCCCGATAAATGTATTATTCAAATCGGAACAGCGCTTCCTAAGATTAGCGCGTTTAAACAAACAAACAAAACTCTTCAGCTTTACAATATTAGTAACTCCTCCTAAACGGCTGGACCGATTTGAATGAATTTTTTTGTCTGTGTTCAGGTGGATTCGAGGATGGTCTAGATTCACAATTGGACCCGCTAGGTGGCGCTGTCGGGTTCTAAATTTTATTTCTTCAGTGCAGAACAACGTCTGCCGGGACAGCTAGTATTAGTATAGATTTTTAAATGTGGTGAATATTGGAAAGGCACTTTAAATATCAGACCCGAAATATACACGGCTGTACATACATACATACATACATAACTTCACGCCAGTTCCCTTGCGGGGTAGGCACGAACAACAGAGCGCCATTTAGGCCCATTCTTACACACCTCACTTGCTTCTTTGACATTCATAACTCTTGTCATGCACACTCGTCTGTTCTTAAGGCTCCTGACATCACCCTCCGCTAGTACACGATCAATTTGATCATGGAAGGTGTGTCGGCTACACGGCTGTAGCTGTGAATAAAGCTGTATTACAAGAAAAGTTAACTTGAATGAAATTGCCGTTTACTTTTCACGTTTTCCCTTATGCGAAAACACGGGGAATGAGTGTTTCATTTGTGAAAAATGTATTGAACCCGCTGCGAGCACTTTTCCCCTTACAAATAGACTTCAAAGTGGTACTCCGCCGTGTTTGCTCGTATTGTAAAATATTCATATATGACGGTTAAATTACCTGAAATATATTTGGATTCTTTCAATGTAATCTTGTTTTTATTGCATGAGTTCAGCAGACAGACGACCCACCTGAACTAGAGCGGTTACCATCGCCTATGGACATTTGTAACACTAATGTGCGGACAATATATCGAGGGCTTTATAACAAATGGGTGCACAGACAAAAATGCAATTTTACACAAGGGAACCGTGCAGGAACGGAGAAAGAATGCAATTTCCTGCTGCCGGGCGGCCTGTGGTAAAGCATTTGCCCGACTGGATGGCTACCACCCCTGGTCTAAAGTATGTTGCCATAACAACCTTGAGTTGTGTTCCGGCATTAGTGAACAGGTTCCAGTCTCCCTTAAGAGAGCAACAGCGCATTTGTAGCACCTTTGGTGTTGCAAATGTCCATAGGCGATGGTAACCGCTTTCCATCAAGTGGGCCGTCTGCCTGTCTGCTGAACTCCTGCAATAAAAAAAAATGGACAAAATTGTGAATAAAACAAAACTGGTTGATTGTATAAGGCTGAAATTAGGAATACCCGTCTATTTAGGTACAATTGCATACTGGTGAGACTTTCTAGATTGTAACATGCATAGATTTTAGTAAACAACAAAAAATGGCATTTTTTCGTATACGCGCATTTGTTATGAAGACCTCGAGATATAAGGCCCACACTGCACATGCACTTCCTCACAACACCAGCATGTAACAGATACACTCTACGTTAGTATAAGTTTAGTATTAAAACTAGAATAAATTAATATAATAAGTTATTCGTAAGATACATACACCTCAACACAAAAATCAATAAATTAATGTCACACACAAGAACCAAAATAACTAATAAGCGTGTTAAATTAAAAAAACTAAATCTAGAAATTAAGTTGTAAAAAAGGGTACGGAACTCGAGTCCATAGAGTAGTTAAAAAAAAAAAAAAAACACTAATGTGCAGCCATCCAGATGGACAAACACCCCACCCAGTTTGTTTGGTCGCCTATTACGACAGGCTGCCCAGCCGCAGGGTATTGTATTCTTGTTTTGTTCCTGCACAGATATAATCCATACATCTACATACATACATACGTAACTTCACGCCAGTTCCCTCGCGGGGTAGGCACGAACAACAGAGCGCCATTCAGGCTTATTCTTACACACCTCACTTGCTTCTTTGACATGCACGCTCGTCTGTTCGTAAGGCTCCTGACATCACCTTCTGCTAGTACACGATCAATTGGATCATGGAAGATGTGTCGTGGCCTTCCACGACTTCTGCATCCATCCACTTTTGCATTGTATATCTATACATCTATACACATAAATAAAATTGAAGTGTCTGTTTGTAATGTAAAGAAAAATCCGGGGGATGACTCGGACCAGGAGATTCCGAAAATTCCCGCGGGATTCCTAGCGCAGATTTCAAGTCTAAAAATTTTCTGTCGATCAGCAAAAATTGCATCGAAATCGGTCGTCGTTTTTACGTGAATCCCGAACAAACAGACATCGTTTATATAGTCTGATCCATTTGAGGTTTTGTTAATAACTTCAATGTACAGACAGACATAGCATGTTTAGAGTTTTATAATATTACTAGCTATGCCCACGACGTCGTTCGCGTGGAATTTGCTTTCAAAACCCTCCGATTTCGAAACATTCTTCATTGGTGCTCCGCTCCTATTGGTCTTAGCGTGATGATATATAGCCTATAGCCTTCCTCGATAAATGGGCTATCCAACACTGAAAGAATTTTTCAAATCAGACCTGTATTTCCTGAGTTTAGCGCGTCCAATCAAACAAATTCTTCAGCTTTTACATATTAGTACTAGATGTCCCGGCACACGTTGTTCTGCCTTGAAGAAATAAAATTTAGAACCCGATTGCAGCGCCACCTACCGGGTCCAATTGTGAGTCTAAACCATCCTCGAATCCACTTGAACACACACAAAAAAAATTATTCAAATCGGTCCAGCTGTTTAGGAGGAGTTCACTGTCAACACACGTACAGAAGAATTATATATATATTCAAATTCAAATTCAAAAGTTTTTATTCAAAATAAGTTCCACTGGAGAACACTTTTTGAAGGTCGTATATGTAAGTTAACTTCCTATTCTATGTACACCGCTTCGCAACGTGTTGATGCTGTAAAGGAGAAGAAGCGGCAAGAAACTGCCCAGCAACACGTCTAGCTAAATATTGTCTTTCTTTGTATTTCATATTCTATTTATATCTCAAATCCTTTTTTATATAAGTTTTGTACAGAAGCATGTTACAGAATCACTTTTTGAAGAATTAATGGAGTTGTAGCAAACAATGCATACTCAATAAGACCAAGACAATAAAAGGAAAGAAAAATAATATTATAGTTATAATAATGACAAGACGTGCTAAAATGTTATGCTGCAATATGTCTCCACAAATTCCTTACAAGCATGGCAAGATAAAAAAAAAGTTATACAAAATTTAGTATAAGAGGTTGGAGCGAGCTGCTATGTAAATGAATTTTTGTCAATAGTGTAGTATCCCCTTTTTAGCAAGATGCTTTTTAATTTAGTTTTAAATTTAGTGAAAGGCAGATCTAACATTTCACTCGGAATCTTATTGAAGAAGCGTATACCAACCCCCAAGAAAGAGGACAGTACTTTTTGTAATCTAAAAGATGGCAATATCAGTCTATTACAATGCCTGGTGTTGAAATTGTGTACATCCTTATACTGCTAAAGTACCTTAAAAAGTACTTTTGTCTAGACGTCTTTTGTCTTTTGTATAAACGTTATACAAAATTTAGTATAAGAGGTTGGAGCGAGCTGCTATGTAAATGAATTTATGTCATTTAAGTATTCTTCAATAGTGTAGTATCCCCTTTTTAGCAAGTATAAATATTATGGATTACTTTTCAAACAAGAATAAATTCACTCCTTGGCTCAATTTACTTTCAATAAAAAGTTACAAGATTATAATAACAATTACATTGCCAAACTGCAGCGCAGTTTCTCGGCAGCGTTCTCGTGGATTGCATTAAATTACACATTATAACTTCTACTTTATATACTGAAGTACATTTTTTTTTTAAATAAATTATAATATAAATTGAAATTTTTGAGTAAACCATTTTTTGTATTATACCTTGCTTTAATTACTACCGTTATCTAAAGTACATATACGCCAAACCCCTTTAAAATCGTTTAAAACGTCTGCATTGATTCCTTGATAACAGTACCATATCCGCGCACATACACCACCACTCATCATATATATATATATATATATATATATATATATATATATACACACACACATACACACACACACACACACACACACACACACACACACACACACACACACACACACACACATACATATATATATATATATATATATACATACATACATACACAACTTCACGCGAGTTCCCTTGCGGGGTAAGCACAAACACACGACTACACACCTCACTCGCTTCTTTGACATTCATAACTCTTGTCATGCAAGCTCGTCTGTTCTTAAGGCTCCTGACATCACCTTCTGCTAGTACACGATCAATTTGATCATGGAAGGTGTGTCGTGGCCTTCCACGACTTCTGCATCCATCCACTTTTGCATTGTATATCTGTTTAGTCATTCTTTCATTATGCATTCCTTTCCTCACCTTCACCCCGACACTCTCTTTCAGACCAACTCTCTTTCTTACTTCGGTATTACGAACGCGGTCCGCGAGCGTCACTCCGCAGATTTTGCGCAGTGCTCGCATCTCGACCGCGTTTACTCTACTCTCATGCTCTCTCGTCCATACCCAACTCTCGCTCCCATACGTGAGCGTAGGTACCAGCACCGCGTTGTGTATGTATATATATATATATATATATATATATATATATATATATATATATATATATATATATATACAAACATACGCGTACATACACACACACACACACATATATATACACATACAAAACAAGCAATAGTATACACACGCAACGAAACACGGCACCATCATCAAGGACACAATGCTAAATAGTGCTTACGTAATATACATTTTAAACTCTGTTTGGACATATTTCCGTTAGCATATCTTTGGGTATCTCATTATATATCTTAGGACATACCCATCTCCTGGTCCGTAGCCCGTAATAATTATTTACTTTAGGTAGTTCATATTTCATTCACGTAGAAAGAATGCATGATGAAAGAATGAATAAACAGATATACAATGCAAAAGTGGATGGATGCAGAAGTCGTAGAAGGCCACGACACACTTTCCATGATCAAATTGATCGTGTACTAGCAGAAGGTGATGTTAGGAGCCTTAAAAACGAGCGTGCATGACAAGAGTTATGAATGTCAAAGAGGCAAGTGAGGTGGGTAAGAATAAGCCTAAATGGCGCTCTGTTGTTCGTGCCTACCCCGCAAAGGAACTGGCGTGAAGTTATGTATGTATGTATGTAGTTCATATTTCAGTTTATTAGACACTTGTCGGGTTGGATATTTCCGCGATATGAATTTCTTAAGTTCAGTGTTCTCGTATTGTTCTAAAATGATGTTTAGTTTATACTTATACTGTATAGGTAGTATTTTACAAATTTTAAATAATTTTTCGTAATCATTTTTAAAATCTTCCTTTACTTTTCTATCAACTAAATTTTTCAATATTCTTACTTGTAAATTTTTTACTTTATTCAAATGAGTCTTGTACTTGTACCTATGATTGTCTGCTCCCTTTTGCTCAACACAATTTGCATAACCGACTAAAAATCAATGTACAATGAAACCTTTTATATATAGAGGCGCACGAAGCAGGCACTCCCCGCAGACGCTCCCGGTGGCCCAATTTCCCTCCCTCCTTTCAGGTCTAATTCAACTCTGTCACGTCGTGTTTTTATTTATAATGTGCCATTCTGTTCACTTGATTGGCGGAGTGCTCTTTTATCAAACACAATATGGCGGCATATTTACAATATTTTTAAAAGTTGCTGTGATGGAAAATTGTCTGGTTTTTTACTATTGTTACGTGCGAGCGGGGGTACGCACTTAGGATTGAAAGGAAACACCAAGTTTGTTAAAGTATCCGTGCAGAACGCAGAAGGAATACAATTTCCTGCGTTGGGCAGCCAGGTAGTAGGGCATTTGCCCGACTGGATGGCTACCACCTCTGGACTAAAGTATGTCGCTATAACAACCTTGAGTTGTGTTCCGGCATTACTGACCAGGTTTCAGTCTCCCTTAAGAGAGCAGCAGCGCATTTGTAGCAACTTTGCTAACCGCTTTCCATTAAGTGGGCCGTCTGCCTGTCTGCTGATCTCCTGAAAAAAAAGGCATGTTATAAATGTACTAATTACTTCATAGTGTCTTATAAATGATATCCGCGACGCCATCAAAACTCACCCTCCCCCAAAGAAATGTCAGCATCAAAATTTAAACACTAATTAATCAAATGGCTAAAAACATTTAATTACAGCGACAAAGAATGCATATTACCAAACCGACTATAACACTAGGGGCACACACAGACAAACACACAGACACAACATTTAAGTGCTTATAATACAACTAGCTTCTGCCCGCGACTTCGTACGCGTGGAATAGTAAAAAAAGTAAGTTAAAAAAACCCGCCGATTTTGAAACATTCTTCATTAGTGCCTCGCTCCTATTGATCTTATTGTGATAATATATAGCCTAAAGCCTTCCTCGATAAATGGGCCATCTAAAACTGAAAGAATTTTTCAAATCAGACCAGTAGTTTCTGAGATTAGCGCGTTCAAGCAAACACACAAACTCTTCAGCTTTATATCTATACTAATATTATAAAGCTGAAGAGTTTGTTTGTTTGTCGCGCTAATCTCAGGAACCGCTGGTCTGATTTGAAAAATTCTTTCAGTGTTGAATAGTACATTTATCGAGGAAGGCTATAGGCTACATTATATTTTCAAAAAAATTAGGGATCCTTACTAAAAGTCCAATAATGTATCCCAAGGTGTAAAAAAATTACCCGAAAAAATTCTTACACGGCGTGCGATGCGAAAACTATTGATTATAGAACAAAACAATGTACCACAACTTTGCAGAGCATATAATTGTCTACAAAAAATATTGCGTAACCATATGTCTAACTATTGTAGTTATCTCACAATAAGTGTTTTCTGTTATTTTTTAAATAATTAAAATGCCGTCGCTTCAAAAACTCTTTATTTTGTACTTTGGTATTAATCCTTATCAAAATAAATGACTCCATATTCAAGACGAATTCAATACCTTTCTAGAACTTTTTGAATTATTCAATTCGGACGTTTCATTCAAAAGATATCGCGATATTTAAAATGTAAGTTAGTGTTGCAGCCAAATATACTAATATTGTTTGATTTAACGCGCTAATCTCAGGAACTACGGGTCTGATTTGAAAAATTCTTTCAATGTTGGATAGCCCATTTATCGAGGAAGGCTATAGGCTCTATATCATCACGCTAAGACCAATAGGAGCGGAGCACCAATGAAGAATGTTTCAAAATCGGAGGGTTTTGAAAGCAAATTCCACGCGGACGACGTCGCGGGCACAGCTAGCATTAGTGTAAGATTGTGTTGAATGCCACGATACAGACCTTGAGTCTAGTGCAGTAACCGCCACCAAAAAAATGTAGCCTTAATTGTAACTATTATAATTCAAAATGTGTTATTACTATAAGTTTTAGATATATAAGGCCTAGAAATAATTTTATATAAATAAATGAATTTGAATTTGATTTAACGAAGCGAAGGTGGAACGCACCTTGAGAGCAAGATTAAAATTGTTGATCTCCTGTCGTTGCCATGGTGATATTTGAGTTGCCATATTTGATAATGATTTGCAACGGTGGCATCGATAAAACGCGGCCAGAGCGCCATCTTTTGACTACATTCATCTATCTCTCGGAAACAGCACTTTTTTCTGGATGAAAGGTACCGTATACCCTGACAAGGTGTATGCAAAATTTCATGATATTCTGTTGCGTAGTTAAGAAGTGAAAACATCAGAAATGAACTCTCATTCGTATTTATAAAATTAGTTGGGATTTTTTCCACACTACTTATTTTCTTATATAAAAACTAGCTTTGCACGCAACTTCGTCCGCGCGAGATATTTTTCGCAGAACCTTTGAAAAAAGTACTCTAAATTACTCCTTGTGACATCAGTTGTCTGCCAGTGAAAGTCCCGTGAAAATCGGTCTAGCCGTTGCAGAGATTAGCCAGAACAACCAGACAGATTTTATCCGTGCAGGAACGGAGAAAGAATACAATTTCCTGCGGCCGGGCGGCCTGTCGTAAGAGGCGACAAAACAACCCACAGCCAGGTGGTAGGGCATTTGCCCGACTGGATGGCTACCACCCCTGGTCTAGAGCATGCCGCCATAACAACTTTGAGTTGTGTTCCGGCATTAGTGACCAGGTTCCAGACTCACTTAAGAGAGCAACAGCGCATTTGTAGCACCTTTGGTGTTGCAAATGTCCATAGGCGATGGTAACCGCTTTCCATCCAGTGGGCCGTCTGCCTGTCTGCTGAACTCCAGCAATAAAAAAAAAAACAGAAAGACAAAAAATTTAAAAATTGTTTTTTTAATATAAGTACTGTATATACCTTCATATGCATTTAGTACATACATACATACATACATAACTTCACGCCAGTTCCCTTGCGGGGTAGGCACGAACAACAGAGTGCCATTTAGGCTTATTCTTACACACCTCACTTGCCTCTTTGACATTCATAACTCTTGTCATGCAAGCTCGTCTGTTCTTAAGGCTCCTGACATCACCTTCTGCTAGTACACGATCAATGCATTTAGTAAATAGCTGTTATTTTGATATTGCAAACAGACACTTCAATTTTATTTATTTATATGTATAGATTTAATCTGTCGACGCAGCTTAAGAGAAAAAGAGGACGTATTAATATATTTGTGTATGAATCGTATACAAATGTGATACAAATCTCTTAAATAAGTGTAAACAAAAGTATGCAAATCCAATACTAGTGAAGCAAAGAGCGTATACTATTTCCCTATTGTCGCGCTTACAGAACATGAATTATTCAGCCATATCACTTACCAGAGTTTTGCCTTTCGATCTGTCACAGATTATACTTACTCGGGATACAGTAAGTCAACTATGTTATAGCAACTGACTGACAAGAAATCAACATTTATCCGTGCAGGAACGGAGAAAGAATACAATTTCCTGCGGCCGGGCGGTCTGTCGTAAGAGGCGACAAAACAACCCACAGCCAGGTGGTAGGGCATTTGCCCGACTGGATGGCTACCAACCCTGGTCTAAAGTATGTCTTCATAACAACCTTGAGTTGTGTTCCGGCATTAGAGATCAGGTTCCAGTCTCCCTTAAGAGAGCAGCAGCGCATTTGTAGCAACTTTGGTGTTGCAAATGTCCATAGGCGATGGTAACCGCTTTCCATCAAGTGGGCCGTCTGCCTGTCTGCTGATCTTCTGCAATAAATAAAAAAAAACATAGACTAGTTGACAGATAACTTCACTTCATACATCACTGCGGCTGCCCACTCGCCAGTAGATGGTGCCTGGACTGTTTAGAAAAACAGCCCATTGTGTATTGTAATCTTTTATGGTAGTCAATAGGCAGGTGTGATTCTAGGAAATTCGGTCCACGCGGCCGAGCAGACATATTGCATTTGTACAGTATAAAGCAATGCCCCAATTGAGAGATGAGACAGTCAAGCGATAACCACAAGCAAAGAAAGATGTGTGTTCATTCGGTAATCTATTTAGTGACGGACTTTGCGCGTGTTATTGAATTGTGCATTACGTTTGGACTGGTTGTGTTCAGTTATATTTCTACCTGTGTTATACGTGTCTATATAGTTCTAATGAACCCTGTAATAATTTCAACGGCATTTAACATTATAATAACTATCATATTGTATGAGACGGCCTCTGTGGTTGAGCGGGCTAAGCCTTTGCTGGCGTACCTCACTGCAACGCAGAGGTTCCGGGTTCGATTCCTGGTATAGTAAATTTCGGAAACGTATTTTCTCCGTTATTTACTATGGTCTGGGTGTCTGGGATCGGACCCAGAGTAGTCCGTTGTATATTACCCATAACACAAGCGTAACTTGCTTAATTTGGGGATATACAATGTGTATGTTTGTCTGCCGATTATTATTATTATATTATTATATTGTATTGTCATTTCACAAAATGCTCGCTCCCAAATAACCTTGTATTTGAGGCTAATTCAAACTTAACTTACTTACTGCTCTTTACCATGGCTTGCCTGTTTACGTGTTAACGTGACATAAAATAGACGGTTGAACTGAATAGAATTTTCTGGGAAAATCAGTTGATGTTTCACACATTAACTCATTGGTTGAGCGGGCTAGGTCCTAAGGAGTTCACCTCAATACAGCGCAGAGGTTCCGGGCTCGATTCCTGGCATGGCAAAATTCATAAACGAATTTGAAACGCCCGACAGAAGTGATAAGTGAAACTAATCTAAGTTAAACTATTTAATATTGAAATTGTTTAACTTTAGAAAAGCTTAGGTTATTACTTAAATTTTATGTATATTAATACGATAATGTCAGGAAAGGTTATTTATTAATAAAATCTTTTATTTAATAAAACTACGTTTTAACGGTTTTAAGCGCGGTAATTTTATTTGATTTTGGTTTTTCCGACGTTCCGGCCACTTTTCAGCGGCCGTGATCACGGAAGACAAAGATGTCAAGTGTCAACGAGTATTGTTAAAGTTTTATTTAGCCTACCGCCAACTTATTAATTTTAATTATTTAATTTTTAATTTTGTTTATGGTTATTATTTAATCTATGGGAGCCTAATCTAATTTAACTTCACAAAAACAACATCCCCTTGCGCCCTATAGTTAGCCAGCTTGACTCACCAACATACAGACTGGCACAACATCTCGCGAAGACACTCAACAATCTCCGCGGCAACACACCCTACCATGTCAAGGATTCCTTCGACTTCATCAGCGCAATTGAAAATTTGACATTGGCTGGGGATGAAGTACTAGTCAGTTTTGATGTCCAGTCCTTATTTACCAGTTTACTAGTGGAAGACTGCATTGAGATTGTCAAAAGGTAGCTAATAGATAACAACATGCCTGAGGAATATGCAGATCTACTAAAACATTGCCTCACATCTGGCTATTTCGTGTGGGACTACGGCTTCTACGACCAAATCAACGGTGTAGCCATGGGCTCACCGGTGTCTCCTGTCGTAGCTGACATTTTTATGGAAGACTTCGAGCAGAAGGCACTGGATACCGCTCCAGCTAAGCCGAAGATGTATAAAAGGTACGTAGACGATACTTTTGCCGTCCTCCCAAACAATAAAGTCTCTGCATTTCTAGATCATCTCAATTCCATTAGCAGTAATATTAAATTTACTATGGAACTAGAGGCAAATAATAAATTAGCTTTTCTGGATGTGCTCATCCTAAGGAACCCTGACAATACTCTTGGTCATACGGTGTATAGGAAACCTACCCATACAGATAAATACCTTAATGGTTCGTCTCACCACCATCCTAGTCAGTTAGCTACCGTGGGCAAATCTTTGTTTCAGAGAGCACGGAAAATTTGTGACGAGAACCACATAGCTGGAGAGCTTCAGCATGTCAAGCGAGTTCTACAACGCAATCAGCTGAAGACTCCACACCAACGTCACAAAGGCCCCAAACCACCTTCAGTTGAGCGGTGCCCTGCTACCCTACCCTACATCAAGGGGGTCACAGACAGAATTGGTCACATCCTCAGGCGAGCTTCAATCAAAACATATTTCAAGCCGCAGAAAAAAAAATTACCCAATTTCTGAGACCTGTGAAATGCAATATCCCACTCCAGGATGCAGGGGTTTACAAGCTTGATTGTGAGTGTGGATTGTCATACATTGGGCAAACAAAGAGGAGCATAAAAACACGAGTAAAAGAACACATTGCTGACATGAAACACACAAGGTCTACGAAGTCTGCGATCAGTGAACACACGCTAGATAAACCCAACCACTACATCAGATTCGATAACCCACAAATCCTCGCGAAAGAGAATCGTTTCATACCTAGAATGATGCGTGAGGCTATTGAAATCAAAAAACACCCAAATTTCAATAGAGAAGATGGTTGGCAAGTACCACCTGTTTGGGATCCAATTATCAAAACTATTAAGACCCAAACCCAGCAAAAACCAGCTGCCAGACCTCAAGACACTGTGAGCTCTTTCTGCGTACAACGGAACACAAACCAACTTGACTGATAATTACTTTTATTTTTCCTTCCACCCATTTTAATATTATATAAAATTATTAGAGCTAGGCATGTTTGCTGAAGAGTTTCTTGCGCCGCTTCTTCTCTTCAAGCCATAACATGTTGCGAAGCGGTAGTAAATTAGATTAGGCTCCCATAGATTAAATAATAACCATAAACAAAATTAAAAATTAAATAATTAAAATTAATAAGTTGGCGGTAGGCTAAATAAAACTTTAACAATACTCGTTGACACTTGACATCTTTGTCTTCCGTGATCACGGCCACTGAAAAGTGGCCGAAACGTCGGAAAAAACCAAAATCAAATAAAATTACCGCGCTTAAAACCGTTAAAACGTAGTTTTATTATGTATACAAGTCGCGAAAACTTAAGAAAATATTAAATCTTTTATTGATTATAAAATATATTTAATTCTTAGTTACAATTTTTGAATATGTACATTAGAATTTTGTGTGTTGCGGACAGAATCAACCCCCTGACCTCTCCCCCGTAAATCCCGTACCCCCACGTCCTGCGTACCGCGGATACATAGCTCGCTCCGTTAGCTGCTAAGCGTCTGCATTTTTGTAGTACCTTGGTAAGCGCGGGGCGAGCCACCTAATCCACCTCGGTCGAATACATTGTGTGTACAAGTGATTAGTGTGACAGTGATTTTGATTAGTGCCACTCGTATTGATCGGTGTAATCGATATAATTAGTGCTATCTACGTTCAGTGTAACGTCCGGGGCTAGTGCTAAGTTGTGTAATAATAATAATAAAATAAATAAATTCAGTCAACTTGCTAAGGGGTGTTTCATTTAGGGCGACCCCTGCGCCCGTACGCCCAACATTGTGTATGTACATTATTAGTATCATTATTTAATCTAATTACCGAAATACGGCTAGCGCTGTGGGTTAGAGTGAGAGAGGAGGTGCCTGCCTACCGCTGCCGTATGAGTGAGAGAAAGAAAAGCCAGACTGGCGTCGTAACGCGTTACGTAACGAAGCTGTTTACCCTCCCATAAGAAGTTATCACTTCAAAAAGTATCGTAGTTAGGCTCTTTGTCGACATTTATTAAACTTGAATCCATTCAAATAAAAGAAAATTTGCATTGTCGGAATATGCTACTTTGATTTTTTCTAATTTTTAAATTCATTTTACAAACTGAACATCCCAACAGATTTATTATATATTTTATTTTAAATTATTTCATTTAATATCATACACTTAGTTGCATAAAAGCAATGAAACAACGATTTTAAGAGTAAATCACATCATATTAAAGTGTATAGTGAGTACGTGACTTGGCCAGTTTTACTCAGCGGTGATTTGCGAGCTACGTGAGTGTCTACGAGAGGTCTACGCCGCTGCTACGGTGCTACGCCGTAGCACATACTTCATTGCCGATTACAATTTCGACGAGTAAAAAAGGCATAATCCATACATAATTATAATAATAAAAAAAATGTAGAGGTCGAATTTCTGTATATTGAAAAAAAAATGCTAAAAACCGAGTCAGGGGGATGTAAGAAGTGAAATATGACTAATTTAGATTTTTTTTAATTTTTTTGCTAATCTTTTTTTATTTTTTTTTATTGCATGAGTTTAGCAGACAGGCAGACGTCCCACTTGATGGAAAGCGTTTACCATCGCCTATGGACATTTACAACATCAAAGTTGGTACAAATGAACAGCTGCTCTCTTAAGGGAGACTGGAACCTGGTCACTAATGCCGGAACACAACTCAAGGTTGTTATGGCGACATACTTTAGACCAGGGATGGTAGCCATCCAGTTGGGCAAATGCCCTACCACCTGGCTTATCTGTTTGTCTGTCTATTTGTACTGGCTAATCTCCGAAACGACTGGAGCGATTTCAATGAAATTTTGTATGGTGGTAGCTTATATCCCTGGTCAACATATAGGATACTTTCGATCCCGAAAAATTAAAGAGTTCCCGTGGGATAGTTAAAAAACCACACCACGCGGACGAAGTCGCTGATATCAGCTAGTATGCAATATACAAATTACATATTAATATATTTTAATAAACATAATTAAATTAAATGACTTTCTTACTATCGTAAAAGGCATAGGGAATTCTGACTCAGAAGAATTGAAATCCAACAAATATAATTTTCAAATTTTTGATACGAATTTTTATTGTTACCAATAAACATATCTGAGCAATATATACAACGCATTAAGGCTAGTTTTTAAGTAATAACTTCTTATGGGAGGGTAAACCGCTTCATTACGTAACGCGTTACGGCGCCAGCCTGTCTTTTTTTTTGTTTGTTTTTTTTATTGCATGAGTTCAGCAGACAGGCTAAAAATTTCATTTGTAATTTCATAGGTTCAAAGGGCAAATTTTTATTTTTGTTCCTACACATATATAGTTTCTTATATCATTGGATAGGTCTCTTCAAGACCGAAATCGTCAGTGGTATACCGGTTTTCTGGTGATTTTTACCCAGAAAATTCGGTTTTCATCGACAAATTTGACTTTTTTCTATTGTCACCCCCCCTCTTTTTTGACATCGTCGGATAGTGCTCGTCGAGGGCTATCCGCCAACACCATTCTCGTCTCCGTGCGCCTAATAGCGCCTTCAATAATCGCATCCCAAATTTCATAAATTCCCGTTTTTCCCCCTTAATTCCCGTTTTTCCAAGGGCGACCCCTGGTCCGCGACCACTGTACTATAGCCCTCCTCAAAACCTACAGTTTGGTGTGCGCCACGTCTCGATCCGACCCAAATTCGGTCTGTTTTCAAACAGACCGATTTTAGGTAAATAGGCCCAAGGCCCACTTGATGGAAAGCGGTTACCAGTCTATGGACATTTGCAACACCAAAGGTGCTACAAATGCGCTGCAGCTCTCTTAAGGGGGACTGGAACCTGGTCACTAATACCGGAACACAACTCAAGGTTGTCACGGCGACATACTTTAGACCAGGGGTGGCAGCCATCCAGTCGCGGCAAATGCCCTACCACCTGGCTGTGGGTTGTTTAGTCGCCTCTTACGACAGGCCGTCCGGCTACAGGAAATTGTATTCTTTCTCCGTTCCTGTACGGATAAACTTGTCCGTTGAAGTTTCACTTCTACTATGTGTCCCAGCACACATTTCGATTGTTTTAAGACTATATAGTATTTACTTTTTTTTTCAATGTAAAATTTGGTCTGTGACTGTCAGTCAAAAAAACCTGAACGCCTAAAGCGGCCAGGCCTCCTGAATTTTCTACTGTCGCATCTCTTAAATTTGTCAGATATATCTATCACCATTTTTTGGTAAAATAAAACCCGAAAACAGTACACATTTCCCGTATTTTTTTCTATTATATTAGAGCAGTGACGTGACACGAGCAACGCCGCGCGGCGGCGGCTGTCATCCATTATTATACTAGCAACCCGATCTCTCGGCTCCACGCGGCGTGTTCTGACATTTGACAAACAGACACACAATTGTATTTCACTTCAGTCCTTTTGATTTTATATTATTGCCTGTTTTGTTGGTAAGCCTTTTCTTATAAAAAGCCGGATGAAACTGGGAAGATTTTTTTTTTATTGCAGTAGATCAGCAGACAGGCAAGCGGCCCAATTGATGAAAAGCGGTTACCATCGCCTATGGACATTTGCAACACCAAAAGTGCTATAAATGCGCTGCTGCTCTCTGAAGGGAGACTGAAATCTGGTCACTAATGCCGGAACACAACTCAAGGTTGTTATGGCGACATACTCTAGACCAAGGGTGGTAGCCATCCAGTCGGGCAAATGCCCTACCACCTGGCTGTGGGTTGTTTGGTCGCCTCTTACGACAGGCCGCCCGGCCGCAGGAAATTGTATTCTTTCTCCGTTCCTGCACGGATTAAGAAGATATTGTAGTATATTATAATCACAAACACTTCTTGAAGTGAAACTTCCTTAGATTAATTGTGATTTTTCTTAATTATTATTAACAACTCTACGGACTCGAGTTCCGTACCCTTTTTTACAACTTAATTTCTAGATTTTTTTGAATTTAACACGCTTATTAGTTATTAGTAGTTACTAGTTTAGCCGCAGATTGAGTACAGCAGTTCTGGCATTTCGGCAGTAGACATGAAAAGGCACTTTGGTTCTCATTGAGCGTTATATCTAACTATTATTATAAAGCTGAAGAGTTTGTTTGTTTGTTTAAACACGCTAATCTCAGAAACCGCTGGTCGGATTTGAAAAATTC
This sequence comes from Dendrolimus kikuchii, assembly GCA_019925095.2. Taxonomy (NCBI): domain Eukaryota; kingdom Metazoa; phylum Arthropoda; class Insecta; order Lepidoptera; family Lasiocampidae; genus Dendrolimus; species Dendrolimus kikuchii. The sequence continues at coordinate 734,334 of CM034390.1, forward strand.
TTTCAGTGTTGAATAGTACATTTATCGAGGAAGGCTATAGGCTATATTATATTTTCAAACAAATTAGGGATTCTTACTGAAAGTCCAATAATATACATATACGGCGTGCGCTGCGAAAACTATTGATTATAGAACAAAACAATGTACTACCACTTTGCAGAACATATAATTGTCTACAAAAAATATCGCGGGACCATATGTCTAACTATTGTAGTTATCTCACAATAAGTGTTTTCTTTTATTTATTTTTAATAATTAAAATGCCGTCGCTTCAAAAACTCTTTATTTTGTATCTCGGTATTAATCCTTATCAAAATAAATTACTCCATATTCAAGACAAATTCAAAACCTTTCTAGAACTTTTTGAATTATTCAATTCGGACGTTTCATTCAAAAGATGTCGCGATATTTAAAATGTAAGTATTAGTGTTGTAGCCAAATATACTACGCGCTAATCTCAGGAACTACTGGTCTGATTTGAAAAATTCTTTCAGTGTTGGACAGCCCATTTATCGAGGAAGGCTATAGGCTATATATCATCACGCTAAGACCAATAGGAGCGGAGCAGCAATGAAAAATGTTTCAAAATCGGGGGGGGGGCTTTGTAAAATTCTCCTTCAGCATTTGAAACTACAATTCTAAAACAGTAAATAAGAATCAACATTAAGCTATAACCAGTGCACTAAGACTTAGAGCTTAGCGATTGTTTGTGCGGGTCTATACGCTGCGGCTGGCGTACCGCCAGCGTGCAGCTCAGTGCCAAGGTAACATATAGAACGGTAGGTCAACTTTCTTATTTTACTTTGTCGCGCTTGCGAGGTGTACTCGCATAATCGAAATTTTAACCAAGTTCCTATAAGCTAGCAAGTGTTAGCGAAACTTTGTTCTATTATCGGCTGGGCGTAACTATGTTCTAAATCTCAGCCTTTCCAACACATTCAAAGCGCAGGGTCGTCAGGGAGGAGGGGGTTTTTAGTGGGTATTGGGGTTGCTCGCCCGTGCAGCAACGCTCGGAGTCTTCCACACTATTCTGTGACGTCGATCGCGGACGGAGCACCGCCAAGAGCATACTATTGCTGCAGTGTTATCGCCCCCGACCGACGCGTGTCGTTCCCCTAGCAACGACCCAGGTTGTGCGTAAATCGGTTAAGCATTCTCACTCGCCTCAAAACCAAAAAAAAAAAAAAAAAAACTTTGTTCTATTATAACCGTCCGTCGAAAGTAAACAACAACAAAAATTACGAAACATCATGTCTCAATTCTTGCTTTCCTTGGGGGCTAACTGTCTTGTTTCGGCCAATTCGAAAAACAGTTTTGAAATGAAACTTCTATATAGACGGCGTCTTACGATTTTTCGCTCACGAAAAAGCGTCACGGCCGCGTTTTTTTATTTTTTTTTTATTGCAGAAGTTCAGCCGACAGCCAGACGGCCCACTTGATGGAAAGCGGTTACCATCGCCTATGGACATTAGCAACACCAAAGGTGCTACAAATGCGCTGCTGCTCTTAAGGGAGACTGGAACCTGGTCACTAATGCCGGAACACAACTCAAGGTTGTTATGATGGTAGCCATCCAGTCGGGCAAACGCCCTACCACCTGGCTGTGGGTTGTTTAGTCGCCTCTTACGACAGGCCGCCCGGCCGCAGGAAATTGTATTCCTTCTCCGTTCCTGCACGGATAAACTACTATATACACTTAATATACTTAAGGAACTTAAGGTCCTTAAAGGTAAGGCCCGGCAGACGTTATCCTGCTCTGAAAAAATAAAAATCTAAGACCCGACTCCCAGCGCCACCTACCGGTTCCAACGTTGTGGATCTAAAAAATCATCTAGGACCCGATCCCAGCGCCACCTACCGGGTCCAATTGTGGATTTAAATCATCCGGGGACCCACTCGAACACACAAAAACAAAATCAACAAAATTGGTCCAGGTGATTAGGAGGATTCTAGAACCCGATCTCAGAGCTATCTACCGGTTCTAACGGGATAAAAAGTATCCTATGTCCATCTCCTGGTTCTAAGCTACCTCCCCACCAATTTTCAGCCAAATCGATACAGCCGTTCTTGAATTGTAATTAGTGTAACTAACACGACTTTCTTTTATATATATATAGATAAGTGTGCGAAATTTCATACTCTGTCCGCGCAATTTTCGGAGTAAAAAACTTGAGAGGTGTCAAGGGACACCCGGATGGAACGAAGTTCCTTTCGATTAATTTTATTTTTTATTATTTATTATTTACAAAAAACCTGTATACACTCAACAAAAATAATCGTCGCGACACCACACTGTTCAATGCGAAATGGAAATGAAAATATCTGGCTTGCTTTCTATAAGAGAGACAGAGAGAGAGACAGACAGACAGACAGAGAAACATGCGACGCCGCACAGCTTACAATAGCTTACTATAGCAAAAAGTGTCGTGACAACTTTTCGTAAGAATTTTTTCCGTCTAGCCCCCTTTCACAACGCGCGATAAGGAACTTCGTTCCAAAAAGTTTTTGCTTAACGTATTAATATAATGATTACAGAAGAGTTATCTGTGAGTATATTCTCTAAACTTCCACTTCTACTGCATGTGAACTGGACATACATACACACAAATTTTTGTATATATTTATGAATTGAAATATTTAAAGCAGCTGAATAAACAAGGATGCGCCTTTGACTTACTGTATTGGATCGACCTGCATAAATATCTCAGCGCCGCTTGAACGAGTACAGGGCATATTTTATTTCCATCAGCGCATGATGTTCCTCGCACATAAAATACGAGGCGAATGAAGTAAAATTCACCCATTTCACGGTGTTTTGCTAAAGCTTTGTGTATGATTTTTGTATGAGAAGCTCATTCACGGCTTTTTTTTATTGCAGCAGATCAACAGACAGGCAGACGGCCCACTTGATGGAAAGTGGTTACCATCGCCTATGGACATTTGCAACAGCAATGTTGCTACAAATGCGCTGCTGCTCTCTTAAGGGAGACTGGAACCTGGTCACTGATGCCGGAACACAAGAACGCAACTCAAGGTTGTTATGGCGACATACTTTAGACCAGGGGTGGTAGACATCCAGTCGGGCAAATGCCCTACCACCTAAATTTTATTTTATTCGGGTTCTTTTTATTATATTGTTACGAGTGCGGGACTCGAATTAAAAATGCCGTTGGAATTACTATAGAATTTATTAGAACTATACAAACACGTATAACACAGGTACAAATATAACTGAACACAACCAGTGCAAACGTAATGCACGATTCAATAACACGCGCAAAGTCCGTCACTAAATAGATTACCGAATGTACACGTCTTGCCTCGCGGCTGGTTATCGCTCGACTGCCGATCTCTCCAATGGACCATTGCTTTATACTGCACCGATACAAAATGGCTGCCCGACCGCGTAGACTGAATTTCTTAGAATCAGCTCGACACACCTGGCTAATGACTGCCATAAAAGATTACAATACACAATGTGCTGTTTCTAATTACAGATTTTAACACAGGTACAAATATAACTGCACAGAACCAGTGCCAACTGCACGATTCAATTCAAGATTAATATATTATTGATTTTATTATAAAGGAAATCACTCAAAAAGCAAAAGAAATTTTGTGTGCGACTGGTACGGAATAAAGGAGTTGTATACAAACGTCTAGTTTACGTCGTTTATCTATGTCTAAAATGAAAAACATCAGCCCTTTATTTTCTATCTGGAAGACAAAACATCTTAAAAATTAGGCGTGAGGCATATTTATGCTAACAGTTATTAATAACAGATATTCAGAGACAACAGATTGTTATTTCTAGAACAGAATACCTGTTCTCCCAATAACAGGCACATAACAAAATAACACATCAAACATAAACATTAGCTACCTAATCGTTCTGTTAATTATTATTTTTCTCTCGTTCTATCTAAGTATTCTAGAAAGAGATGGACCTATTATTCATATCATGTTTCATTTACACTTCAAGGACTTATACGGGCTAGAACGAGACGCACTTAAAAATTATAAGGTAACAGAATATAAATCTGCGGAGTGACGCTCGCGGAGCGCGTTCGTAATACCGAAGTAAGAAAGAGAGTTGCTCTGAAAGAGAGTGTCGGGGTGAAGGTAAGGAAAGGAATGCATGATGAAAGAATGACTAAACAGATATACAATGCAAAAGTGGATGGATGCAGAAGTCGTGGAAGGCCACGATACACCTTCCATGATCAAATTGATCGTGTACTAGCAGAAGGTGATGTCAGGAGCCTTAAGAACAGACAAGCTTGCATGACAATAGTTATGAATGTCAAAGAGGCAAGTGAGGTGTGTAAGAATAAGCCTAAATGGCACTATGTTGTTCGTGCCTACCCCGCAAGGGAACTGGCGTGAAGTTATGTATGTATGTATGTATGTAGAATATAAACCATTTAAGATGCGCACACATTACGGGACGCGTCTGAAACAATGTGCACGCTTAGAATCGGACGCGGCTTTTGTGTTGCCAACTTTCTTTAGAGAAAACATGCTGCCTCCTGCATCCTGGAGTGGGATATTGCATTTCACAGGTCTCAGAAATTGGTTGATCTTTTTCTGCGGCTTGAATAAATAATTAATAATATAATATAAAATGCACTTATACCAAACGATTAATTAATTCAAAGTAACAAAACCCACTACTGTAATTACTGGAAATGAATTTTGTTTTATTAGTATAAATAACCTAACACTTGTAATATTATACAATGATTTAAAACATAGTGCGCTCCAAAAGGGTACAACGCCATCTAGTTTGGGCTTGGTAAATTCAAACATTAATACCAATTCCTACACAAGTCTTAAAATCACTGTCAACTTTTTGCGATCTGTGCCCAAGAATGTATAAAAGCGTGTTCATCTCCTTTGCTTCACTAGACTAGATTATTTTTAAAATTCCATCCATTCAAACTAGACCTAATTAATTTGTTTGTAAGCTAAAAACTAAACCAGATTATCATGAGAAATGATTAAATTAAATAAATACCAAATATTAGAGAACAACTATTCAGTTTTAAAACATGAAACAACTCAAAATAAAGCTGCAAATACACTTTGAAACTAATATAAAGCGAAACGAAGCTAACTTCAGTTTGTACATTTTATACGTATATTAGTAGTAGGAGTTTGCTTTGACCGAAATGAGTTTGGGATGTTTAAATACGCTTTAGCTTCGTCGCAAAGTTGATTTTCGTTATTGCGCCGTATAATTTTTGAACAAGAAAACAAAACCCAATATCAAAAGCAACTAGTCAGCAAAAACTAAATATTTTGTACAACTTCAAGTCGGTGCGAAGTGAACTATAAAAATTATTATATTTTGCAAGTTTTTTAATTTTTATTTGGCACCGACTTCAAGATGCTGTATAAAATATTGTTACGACCTACACGCCGACAAAAGTAGATTCACACTTGCATACCATAAAAGCACCTTATTACCTTTCCGCATTTGGACTTCTTTTGTTTGCTTTGTGATTAAAATGTGTAATTAGAAACAGCCCATTGTGTATTGTAATCTTTTATGGCAGTCATTAGCCAGGTGTGTCGAGCTAATTCTAAGAAATTCAGTCTACGCGGTCAGGCAGCCATATTGTATCGGTGCAGTATAAAGCATTTTAATTCGAGTCCTGCAACTCGTAACAATATTTTTTTTTACTGTAATATCAAATTTTAGATGTGACTTAAGTTGACTTTTTTATAGTTTTTATTATTGTAACAATACATAAATGTTAATATTCTAAACTATCTTAAAAATTAAACTACATTATAAAAAAGAAACCCAAAATTAAATACTACAACTAAATAAAAAGAGGGTATAATTATTGATAAAATATTGGTCCCAAACCACTGTCACTTACCGGGAACGTTCCCGAAAGGCTGGCAACGTTACCACGTTGAATAGCAATGCTTAACCTTTGAGCAAAAAAGTTTTAAGTTACTTTTGAAGTCAGTTTGGTTTCATTCAAGGGGTTGCTTTCAATTTCCTCCACTCATCAGATCATGACTTGTTGCCAATGGGACCATCTCAGGAGGATACTCTTTCAAATAAAAAAAATGAAAATCGGTCCACAATTGACGAAGGAATCGCGCAACAAACATCCAAAAAAACATAGTCGAATTGAGCACTTCCTCCTTTTGAAAATCGAGTTAAAATTTTATTTCTATACAATGATACGCACAGTCGTGGTATGAAAATGTTCGGCGATTTTCAAATTGATTCAATTAGCAGCTAGAGCAGCAAGCTACAAGCTCGATTGTGAGTGTGGATTGTCGTACATTGGGCAAACAAAGAGGAGCATAAAAACACGGGTAAAAGAACACATTGCTGACATGAAACACACAAGGTCTGCGAAGTCTGCGATCAGTGAACACACGCTGGATAAACCCAACCACTACATCAGATTCGATAACCCAGAAATCCTCGCGAAAGAGAATCGTTTCATACCTAGAATGATGCGTGATTGAAATCAAAAAACACCCAAATTTCAATAGAGAAGATGGTTGGCAAGTACCTCCTGTTTGGGATCCAATTATCAAAACTATTAAGACCCAAACCCAGCAAAAACCAGCTGCCAGACCTCAAGACACTGTGAGCTCTTTCTGCGTACAACGGAACACAAACCAACTTGACTGATAATTACTTTTATTTCTCCTTCCACCCATTTTAATATTATATAAAATTATTAGAGCTAGGCATGTTTGCTGAAGAGTTTCTTGCGCCGCTTCTTCTCTTCAAGCCATAACATGTTGCGAAGCGGTAGTAAATTAGATTAGGCTCCCATAGCGTAAATAATAACCATAAACAAAATTAAAACTAAATAATTAAAATTAACAAGTTGGCGGTAGGTTAAATAAAACTTTAACAATACTCGTTGACACTTGACATCTTTGTCTCCTGTGATCACGGCCACTGAAAAGTGGCCGAAACGTCGGAAAAACCAAAATCAAATAAATTACCGCGCTTAAAACCGTTAAAACGTAGTTTTATTATGTATACAAGTCACGAAAACTTAAGAAAATATTATTTTCTTCATATTTACTCACCTTTTAAACCTTCCCTGGACTTCCATAAATAATTAAAAACCAAAATTAGCCAAATCAGTCCAGCCGTTCTCGAGTTTTAGCGACTAACGAACAACAATTGATTTCTATATATATATACATATACATATACATACATACATACATACATACATACATACATAACTTCACGCCAGTTCCCTTGTGGGGTAGGCACGAACAACAGAGTGCCATTTAGGCTTATTCTTACACACCTCACTTGCCTCTTTGACATTCATAACTCTTATATACATCTTACTTATATACATATAAGTACAACATATCCTATAACTTCTACATATTTATTACGACGACGACAAGAACAGACGAGCTTGCATGACAAGAGTTATGAATGTCAAAGAGGCAAGTGAGGTGTGTAAGAATAAGCCTAAATGGCACTCTGTTGTTCGTGCCTACCCCGCAAGGGAACTGGCGTGAAGTTATGTATGTATGTATGTATATTTATTACGTACTTAATAGATTCAAAATAAAAATTCTAACATTTACGTAATTTTGTATTTACATTTAATATTAGACATTAATTAACTTCTCTCAATTAATTAATAAACCCAAAATGCTTTTGCAAACTTGATGAATAATAAAAAAGTTTTAATGGATATCAATAAAATTATTTTCTAATAAGGCCAACCGTAAATTAACAAGTTCGCTTTCGTGATTTGTACAATCTTATCTTATACTAATATATAAAGCTGAACAGTTTGTTTGTTTGTTTGTTTAAACGCGCTAATCTCAGGAACTACTGGTATGATTTGAAAAATTCTTTCAGTGTTGGATAGCCCATTTATCGAGGAAGGCTATAGGCTTTTATATGGCTGTGAAGCGTGGCCTGTACTTGAGCGACACAAGCAAGAACTGCGTGTCGCGGAGATGAATATGCTGCGTTGGATGTGTGGAGTGACGCGGAAAGACCGGCTCAGGAACTCCCGCATCCGCGGCAGTCTTCATGTCCGTGATATAGCAGACAAACTGCAAGAGCGTCGCTTACGCTGGTACGGGCAAGTTTTACGAAGACCGGCTAATTATGTGGGGAACAAATGTCTAGCCATGCCGCCTCCACCAGGTCCCGGTCGAAGGATGACATGCGTGCCAATGGTCTCAAAACGGGGGATGCCGAAGACCGCGCGAAGTGGAGTAGAAAAAGTAGGAAAGCGGACCCTGGGCGTCGGAGTGAACGCTCCGAACGCAACCGGGATTTGACGCTCGGATGATGATGATGCTATAGGCTATATATCATCACGCTAAGACCAATAGGAGCGGAGCAGCAATGAAAAATGTTTCAAAATCGGGGGTGCTTGGAAAACAAATTCCACGCGGACGGCGTCGCGGGCACAGCTAGTTTCAATATAATTAAGTTGGGCTTAATTAAAAATTCTCGCCGAGATCCTTGGGGGGTATGCCGGGGGACGAGGAGGGGGTTGTCTTAAAGACAAGAAAGCAATGCATCGGTATTTTAGCAATGGTGTACAGTTTTACTCAAGTAGTACAGTGTACACTCTATATAACGACACTGAAGGGACTTTTTTTATTTTTTTTATTGCAGGAGTTCAGCAGACAGGCAGACGGCCCACTTGATGGAAAGCGGTTACCATCGCCTATCGACATTTGCAACAACCAAGGTGCTATACAAATGCGCTGCTGCCCTCTTAAAGGAGACTGGAACCCGGTCACTAATACCGGAACATAACACAAGGTTGTTATGGCGACATACTCTAGACCAGGGATGGTCGCCATCCAGTCGAGTAAATACCCTACCACCTGGCTGTGGGTTGTTTAGTCGCGTCTTACGACAGGCTGTCAGGCCGCAAGAAATTGTATTCATTCTCCGTTTCTGGAGGGATAAATAAACGGACTGCGCATTTTACGGTGTTATAGGGAGTTGTTGTTAAATGGAGAGAAGTCTATTATTTTTGTCTGACGTCTTTTGCTGCAGCAGTAATTTTTTTTACTTATTTTATTCATATCTAGCGATATTGAGGCATCTTAGTGATCAAGGAAGTACTTAGATATTTCGGTATGCATGATGCCGACACTCTAGTTTATTATAGGCTAGGATAAGAAAGCGATAAAAGGTGCGTACACAGCTGCGCAGCTTTTAGTAATTTTGGTAACTTAAATAGTACTTTTTATTACTTAATTGTTGTCGTTATTGAGAGTGGGTGTAATGCTATATAGAGTGTATCATTGTAGGGAAGAAAATCTTTTTTTTTTGATAACGCAGGGGGAATGTCTTTGGACACCGTCCTCGGGCTCTTCGGGGGAAGAGCCAAATGCAGCGCAGAAGCATGCATCGAGGGTGTGTGAGGCTCTCAGCGACCGGTTCTTCACGCTAGCTTGAAACAGAAGCAGTCGCGAGAAACCGATCGCGAAACTACCCACTAAACCTAAACCTGCGCCCCTGTGTCCGCGCTTTTACGGGGCGCCACGGGATTTACAACAGAGTTACTGCACCGTAACGCCCCCACGCTCAGCAATACTGGGCCACCCCGGTGGCAGAGTGACCCACTTCATCAATCAGGGGGGGGAAGTCCGCTGCTACAGGGGTAGCAGCGGCCCCCTGTGACGGTAATTATGGTAGGAGGAGATGCGCAAACTAACCAAAGCCAACTGATTTCGATGCTTAAGGGAGTTTGTCGTTAAATCGAGTGACGTTACATGGAGTTTACACTGTAATTGAGTATTTGAATACATTTTTTTTTGTAATAAATATTTTAGAAAGATTTAATTATTTAATTTAGTGTATAATGTAATTTAGGTATGTGTATTTAATTAATAAAATGCCATTTATCACTTCCACCCCTGGAGCTTGAGTCTTAGCTGTACAGATTTCCACTCACGGCATCACGTCAGAAGTAGCTTCGGTGAACCTGCAGCCCACCTCTGTACACCCCTTAGCCACTCACACCCATGTTGCCCCTGTCTTCTATGGCATTTTTAAGAACTCATGCAGGTAGTGGCGAGTCACCGTCTGCCCATTTTTCCATGTTCCCTGAACATTGCGACGGGCAGACGCCATAGTCCCCATATTCCCAGACCCCTTGTACCACTAGCAGTTCACCCCAATAGCCCGGTACTTTTTGTCCTTATTTCCCACAATAGTCCTACACTGGCCGGGGCTTGTCCTTGGGTGCATTACTATATGGTGTAGACAAGGATAATCGCCGGTCAGTGTCACGCCACATTTACATTAAATTGGTCAAGGGGCCTCTACGTGTTGGCCTTCCCGTGGCCCCACGCAAGCCTTCCAAAAGACATACAAACATAATTCTATTAATTAAATTGAACATATAAATCTTATAGTAATATATAAAGCTGAAGAGTTTGTTTGTTTGAACGCGCTAATCTCAAGAACTACTGGTCCGATTTGAAAAATTCTTTCAGTGTTAGATAGCCCATTTATCGAGGAAGGCTACAGACTATATATCATCACGCTAAGACCAATAGGAGCGGAGCACGATTGAAAAATGTTTCAAAAACGGGGGGTTTTGAAAACAAATTCCATGCGGACGACGTCGCGGGCACAGCTAACACATATAATTATTGAAGAACAAACTTTAATATCCTTAATAACCTATAAAACTTGGACCAATGAGTAAACACATACTTACATAACACGAAATTTTAATTTGATCTTGTTACGATCTCCCATCTCATTTGCAATGTTTACTACAACTACTAAAATACAATCAATAATCACTTTTATTTTCTAAGCATTAAAGCGTATTCCTAACGCAAATATATTATGGTAACGCTCCCTTACAAGCATTCATACGTTACCACGCAAATATAAGTCTTGTGGGCTTAAAAATAAGGCGCAAATTGTATAAAAAAGTATATGAACACGAAAAGCAGCAATGATTGCCGCGTTTTAACGTAAAACCACCGAGATTATTGTAAAAACTGTGTATACTTAATTCGTAATTTCTACTTGAAAAGGGTTTTTGGCTCCCTTAAAAGGGTTTATGTAGGTCTACCGTTGGGTTTTTTGTTTATTGCTAAATTCTGTGTCACGGATATCTATGATGAGTAGGTTCGTTGATTAATGTAGGCAATTAAGTGTAAATTGGTGATAAGATTAATTGAAAGCGTAGATTATAGAAAACCCAATAAGGAGTTGGACGAGAATCAATAAGTTTAAGTAAGACAGCTTTGGGACTTGCCTGCTATTACTATCCGCGTCCGATTATAAGCCTCGTCGAAAGACTCTTGTTCGACGACCGCGTAACGTCCTGACGGACAGAGTCGACGTGACGCCCACGGTTAGGACGGTAGGCTGGCAGGCACCGACAGACAGACACAGACGGCGGCGTCTCAGACGCCGCCAATCAAGATCTCTCCACGTCCCCGCGAGGGACGCTAGGAGACATAGCTCCCCCCACAGGATAGACTAGGCTGGGAAGTTTCTTTCGCCGTTTCTTCTCTCCCAGCCAGAACACGTTGCGAAACGGCAGTAAGATAGCGTAGGCCGCCGCGAACCACCGATCCCGGCCCGCCGGGATCCTTCCCCTCGGGCTTTATATTACCCGTCGCCCGTTCTCAATTAGTGCTTTATGTCGCCCTATGGTGGGCATCATTAAATTCATCCCCCTCTCATGGCAACAGTCCAGCCGAGGTAAAACTCCTTAGGGAGCTCCCTCGAGCAAGTTGCCCCCCCCAGGCTCTCGTCCCAGAAACCCCGGTAAAATTGTAAGGTCTTCGGACCAACAACATAAAGTCAAGTCCAATAAAAAAAAACTGTTACTATCAGAATATGATATTTAAATTCATCTATAAACATTTATATATTTTGAACATGTTATATTGTTACATGCCGACAAAGTAAATGCACACCTGGTTTTTTTTTATTTTTTTATTGCAGGAGCTCAGCAGACAGGCAGACGGCCCACTTGATGTTAAGCGGTTACCATCGCCTATAGACATTTGCAACACCAAAGGTGCTACAAATGCGCTGCTGCTCTCTTCAGGGAGACTGGAACCTGATCACTAATGCCGGAACACAACTCACAGTTGTTATGGCTGCATACTCTAGACCAGGGGTGGCTGTGGGTTATTTTGTCGCCTCTTACGACAGGCCGCCCGGCCGCAGGAAAATTGTATTCTTTCTCCGTTCCTGCACGGATAGAATATTTGTATTATATATACGGATATTTATTTGGACGTCTCTTGTTTACTTTGTGTTTAAAATTTGTAATTAGACAATAGCCTATTGTTATTGTACTTGTTTATGGCCGCGGGTGTGCAGATTACGGTTTTCTTGGAAAAGTTCAGTCCACGCGGTCGATTGTTGTATTGTACAGTTTAGCGTAAAACAATGCCCGAACGGGGGGGAGGGGGGGTTAAGGCAGACAAGCGACGATTACGATACGAGCAAGACGTGTACATTGATAAGCAAAAAAAGTAAGTTAAAAAATACCCCCCTCCCTTTTGAAACATTCTTCATTGGTGCTCCGCTCCTATTGGTCTTAGCGAGATGATATATAACCTATAGCCTTCCTCGATAAATAGGCTACCTAACACTGAAAGAATTTGTCAAATCAGACCAGCAGTTCCTGAGATTAGCGCGTTCAATCAAGCAATATAAGTATATTTGGCTACTACACTAATACTTAGATTTTAAATATCGCGATATCTTTTGAATGAAACGTCCGAATTGAATAATTCAAAAAGTTCTAGAAAGCCATTGAATTCGTCTTGAATATGGAGTAATTTATTTTGATAAGGATTAATACCAAGGTACAAAATAAAGAGTTTATGAAGCGATGGCATTTTAATTATTTAAAAAAATAAAAGAAAACACTTATTGTGAGATAACTGCAATAGTTAGACATATGGTTACGAGATATTTTTTGTAGACATATATGTTCTGCAAAGTGGTAGTACATTGTTTTGTTCTATAATCAATAGTTTTCGCAGCGCACGCTGGGTTACATTACTGAACTTTTAGTAGGGATCCCTATTTTTTTTAAAATATAATATAGCCTATAGCCTTCCTCGACAAATGTACTATTCAACACTGAAAGAATTTCTCAAATCGGAACAGCGGTTCCTGAGATTAGCGCGTTTAAACAAACTCTTCAGCTTTATAATATTAGTATAGATTTTTAAATTCGTAATATCTTTTGAATGGAATGTCCGATTTGAATAATTCAAAAAGTAATCTACATGTATTGAAGCAGTCTTGAATACAAAATGATTTATTTGGATAAAGATTAATACTAAAGTATGGTCAACATAGTCTGGTTTTGATCGGTATTTCTAGCAACTTTTAAACTGTAAAAACGTAGTTATAGTGACTTAATTATAATAGTCGGACATATGGTATCCAGAATTTTTTTGTAGATATTGATATGTTCTTCAATACTGTAGAACTTTTTTTGTTTTATTGTAAATAGTTTCCGCAGCGTATGTGATGAAAGACATTTTATGGCTAATTTTTTTACACCTTGGTTTACATTATTGAAGTTTTAGTATAGATTCTTTTTTTTTATAAATATAGACTATATTACTCAGGGATAATGTAGCATTCTAATGGTGAAAGAATTTTTAAAATCGGTCCAGTAATTTTTGAGTTTATTGGGTTTTTTTTAGTAAATTCGCCAGGACACCCTTGCTGTTTGGCAAGGCTCTTAGTATTATCTATTAACTTTATTGATACAATTGTAAATAAATATAAAGTAAATACTAAATTCTAATTAGGGTAAATAAAGCTTTATATATATACTACTAGCTGTCCCGGCAGACGTTGTTCTGCCCTGAAGAAATAAAATTTAGAACCCGATTCCAGCGCCACCTACCGGGTCCAAATGTAAGCTATCTTACCTTTCAAGTCGGATCAAACTGCACACGGTGTGCAAATTTGATTAAAATCGGTCAAGTAGTTTAAGAGTCCATCGCGGACAAACAACGTGACACGTAATTTATATATATTAAGATATTTATATATGGCTAATAATAATAATTGTAGATAAAGTCTAGGTACAAGCGTTTTCTTATAATATAATGACAGTACACGGCATTATATAAAATTATTAGAGCTAGGCATGTTTTGCTGAAGAGTTTCTTGCGCCGCTTCTTCTCTTCAAGCCATAACATGTTGCGAAGCGGTAGTAAATTAGATTAGGCTCCCATAGAGTAAATAATAACCATAAACAAAATTAAAATTAACAAGTTGGCGGTAGGCTAAATAAAACTTTAACAATACTCGTTGACACTTGACATCTTTGTCTTCCGTGATCACGGCCACTGAAAAGTGGCCGAAACGTCGGAAAAACCAAAATCAAATAAAATTACATACATACATAACTTCACGCCAGTTCCCTTGCGGGGTAGGCACGAACAACAGAGTGCCATTTAGGCTTATTCTTACACACAAATAAAATTACCGCGCTTAAAACCGTTAAAACGTAGTTTTATTAAGTACACGGCAGTTCATGAGTAAGTCGAGGCAATGGTCATCATCATTGCTCCGACTTACTCCTTTTCCCGGTGTCCTCTACCATTTTTGTGGAGTACGTTTCCAGACACGACCTGGTTTCTCTTCCAGCCAGCATCTCACACAATGATGACTCCGTCAACTTTATTTTTGTTGCCGATTCCAGGTCGTGTTTGGCGACATCGTACTTTGGACAGTCCATCAGTAAATCCGTGCAGGAACGGAGAAAGAATACAATTTCCTGCGGCCGGGCGGCCTGTCGTAAGAGGCGACAACACAACCCACAGCCAGGTGGTAGGGCATTTGCCTGACTGGATGGTTACCACCCCTAGATTATCTAGAGCATGTCGCCATAACAACTTTGAGTTGTGTTCCGGCATTAGTGACCAGGTTCCAGTCTCCCTTAAGAGAGCAGCAGTGCATTTGTAGCACCTTTGGTGTTGCAAATGTCCATAGGCGATGTTAACCGCTTTCCATCAAGTGGGCCGTCTGCCTGTCTGCTGAACTCCTGCAATAACCGTGCTATTCTTTATATTGAAAAATATTAACTTGATCAATTTCAAAATTTTCCTTCCATCTGCAACATTAACTTTTTATCTAAGTATTTTTCAAACTTTCTCGGGGGTTATCTTTTGTAAAATCCCAATCATAATCTCACCGTTGAATGTGGCGAGGTAAACAGCGCGCGCGTTTAGTTACGGCGAGTGGCGCCACGTGATCTAATTAGTGCGGATCGTGCGTTCGCAGTCTAACCACAAAGTAGTAAATTATAGAATATCCATTCCGTACAAACTGCTAAAACCAAATCAAATGTACATACATACATACATAACTTCACGCCAGTTCCCTGGCGCGATAGGCACGAACAACAGAGCGCCATTTAGGCTTATTCTTACACACCTCACTTGCTTCTTTGACATTCATAACTCATGTCATGCACGCTCGTCTGTTCTTAAGGCTCCTGACATCACCTTCTGCTAGTACACGATCAATTTGATCATGGAAGGTGTGTCGTGGCCTTCCACGACTTCTGCATCCGTCCACTTTTGCATTGTTTATCCGTTTAGGCATTCTTTCATCATGCATTCTTTCCACATGCCCGAACCGGTCAAATCAAATGTACACACGTTAATTACATAAGCAATATATTATTATAAATTTTATATTTAAATGTTTTTAAACACCAATATGACTGCATCTAAATAATCTAAAAATAATAATAAGTCGTCAAAGGAGTATGCAAGAAATAATTATGAAGTATTCACTTTCGATGCTATAATTAAAAAACTTCAAAAACTAAAAAACTAAAAAGTATAAAATAACTTATTTCTAAAGCTATTATTATTAATATATAGGTATTATCTAAAACATCTTGAAGTCGGTGCAAAGTAAAACACAAAAAATACTATATTTTGAAAATTACTAAGCACCGACTTTAAGATATTTTATTTATAATAATAGCTTTAGAAATAAGTTATTTTATACTTTTTAGTTTTTTTTAATTTTTGAAGTCGGTTTTTTTAAACGAAGATTTTTTATTTTATTTGTTACTTTTTAGTGTCTAGCTATGTATGGGTAGACCTACGAAAGGTGCCGCGCTCCTTAAAAAATATAGGTCCCAAGAAACGGGAACAAAAAAATGTTTGTAAAATGAAAACTACAGGCCAAACTATGTTTAATTTTTAGGGGACCAAATGGCAGGTATTCCGCATCAAACTAAACAAGAATCACGTAAATCGGATCATAAATCTCAGCGTAATCGGTGTACATACGGAACGGAATGGCAAAATTTTCATAAAAAATGTTCATAAAATGAAAACTACTGGGCTAAACTATGTCAAATTTTTAGGGGACCAAAGGGCAGCTATTCCGCGTCGAATAAAAAAATCACGTAAATTGTCATTGTCACATAAATATCGGAGTAATCGGTGAACATACATAAAAAAAAAGATCCCGACTAAATGAGAACCTCCTCCTTTTTTTGAAGTCGGTTAATGACATCAGATCTAGGTCTGCTAAAGCAGCCGCTTTCGCTATTACGAGTACGACAAGTATCAAAACAAAGCGGTACCTAATGCTATATCTTACATCCACCAGCGTATTTAGACATGTCTCAATATTGTCCTCCAAAGGCAGCCTCTTGCAGCCACCTGCTCAAGTATACACAACAAACAAGCATGTTGTACCCAGAATTTTGGACACTTTTTCTATTGAAAGTGATCTGGTTTAAGTTATTTTAAATGTATATTAGGTTAGTTTTATACATAACTAGCTGACCCGGCAAACTTCGTATCGCTTCAGAATCAATCAATAAAAAACGTTGATTTCTGAACGACGGGACGAACATCAAACGTTTGACATTCAAAACAAAAACAAGAAAAAAAACTTCACTCTTAAATTTCATTTCATTTCTGAACGACTTTTAAATTCAATTGATTTCTAAACGACAGGACGAACATCAAATGTTTGGCAGATAGGAATAGTTTCTAAGGGAAAGCGAAATTGTTGTTTTCACTATATTCCAAGCATTTTTTTCATATTTACTCACCTTTTCAACCTTCCCTGGACTTCCACAAATAATTCAAAATCAAAATTAGCCAAATCAGTCCAGCCGTTCTCGAGTTTTAGCGAGACTAACGAACAGCAATTGATTTTTATATACCTACTAGCGGCCCTGGCAGACGTCCTGCTCTGAAAAAATAAAAATCTAGGACCCAATCCCAGCGCCACCTACCGGTTCCAATTGTGGATTTAAACCATCCGGGGACCCAATCAAACACACAAGAACAAAATCACCAAAATCGCTCCAGTTGATTAGGAGGATTCTAGAACCCGATCTCAGCACCACCTACCGGTTCCAACGGGATAAGAAGTACCTTATGTCCGTCTTCTGGTACTAAGCTACCTCCCCACGAATTTTCAGCCAAATCGGTACAGCCGTTCTTGAGTTATAAATAGTGTAACTAACACGACTTTCTTTTATATATATAAGATTACTCTTCGACTGTTGTTGTTTTCATAAGCAGGCGGATTAGACCTTCTGTATGTTGCTAGTTTATGTTTTAACGGCGGGAGGATTGTCAGCATCCAAATGTATTGTAGATAGAGATCCAAGTCACACCAGACTTACGTGATTTTAGGAAAGATGAAATTTTTAGGATCGGTAGTTTAATATAAACTTAGAAAGGAATGGGTCGAAGGTGGGATATAACCATGGGGAGATGTTTGCCCCGTCAGATTTGTCTGGGTCATTGGAAAATATTTTAAAATATTATACTTGATTATATATATAAAATTCAGCCTTTCTAAAATGACGTAAGTTCCCATTTTTATTAAAGTGTCTGTCAAAAGTATATCTTCGTTTATAACAATATCATATATGACATATGATCATACATACATACATACATAACTTCACATCAGTTCCCTTGCGCGGTAGGCACGAACAACAGAGCGCCATTTAGGCTTATTCTTACACGCCTCACTTGCTTCTTTGACATTCATAACTCTTGTCATGCACGCTCGTCTGTTCTTAAGGCTCCTGACATCACCATCTGCTAGTACACGATCAATTTGATCATGGAAGGTGTGTCGTGGCCTTCCACGACTTCTGCATCCATCCACTTTTGTATTGTATATCTGTTTAGTCATTCTTTCCACATGCCCGAACCACCGGAGCATTCCTTTCCTTACCTTCACCCCGACACTCTCTTACATATGATGACATATGTAAAAACTAGCCTTGCTACTTTTACTTAAGTTAGCATGGTTCTTTTCTACCTTTGATACCTGCTACCTGAAAAACGGCTCCGCTTTCAGCTTCGCGATTATCCATTCCTTTATAAGTTTATGTTAAACTGCCGATACTGAAAATTTCATCTTTCCTAAAATCACGTAGGTCTGGGGTGACTGGGATCTCTCTCTATAACAGACAGATAGAGAGTTTTGCGATTAATTAAGTGGGTGAGCGGAATGATTACCCTGTACCTCACAGACTCATATCTGTAAATTAACCTTTTAAACGATGTTGATAGCATTTTGCCGAGATTTTGAAGTGAGATTTTAGTATCGCTTCTTAAATTTTGTTTATTTATCCTGTGTCTTAGAGTTTTAGGTTTATTGGTGATATGACTTAGACATAGACATAGACAACACTTTATTGTTCACCAAAACAAAAATTACAAAAAAAATCACAACAAGACAATAGTTACTTGGTCAAACAAAAGGCGGCCTTATCGCTAAAAGCGATCTCTTCCAGGCAACCTGACTCAAAGGAAATTCTTCAATTATCTGTAATTATTAAGCAACAAAGAAAGAAGAAAAATATGACATACAAGTCTCCTTTATAATATACTATTCAATCCTAATAGTCCTCCTTACCTTAAGGAACGTTTTGAATTCCTTCGCCTCTCCACTTCTCACAATTTGCGCACAGATACATACCGTAGACTCCTGACACCTGCACACACTTCATCCTTTTATGATAACTCTTTCACAGTGCAGGCTGTCAAACTCTGGAATGCGTTGCCTCTTACTGTCAGAGAGGCCAAAACATTACCGACATTTCGGAACTCACTTAGAAAGTACTATCTGTCTCTAAATAAATATGTCTAATATATTAAACATTTACTTATTTATCTATTGTAATATGTAAAATGCTTGTCACATATAATGTTAACTAATGTTTTGAAATAAACTTTCTCTCGACTTTTGTCGGCTTTTATAAATATCCCGTCCCGTTGCCCACGGAAAAAAAGATATTTATGTCCCCACTATTGATTTTGAATGGTGTCCGTATGTATATCTCTTCTTCGCCTTCCTCTTGTTCTTCCTCTAACTGTATGTGTTTGCGTGGCTAATGTGTGTATGTCACATCGGTCTAATGTGTGTGGTGATTGTGACGTGTGTTCTGGTTGTTGAGTTGTGTTCTGTGTGGTTGAATTTAGAATGCCTGCGTTGTTTACAAATACGGTATCTCCTAGTACCTTGCGTAGGATGTTTGTGGTGTGTAACGCTGCCTGCTTCTGTAAAATGGTTATATCAATTAAAGCGTCCAGTTTTTCTATGTATTTATTTATGCTTTTAGCTACTATCCCTGTTGCACCTACAACTATGGGGACGACGGTCGCCTGAGTATTCCACAAGCAAAAAATATATTTATTTAAATTATTTTGTATATACGTACATATTATTATATTTTTTTATATATGTATTAAATTTATAAATTAGTGTAAGTATGTATATTTAAATTGTACAGTCCTATCTTTTTTCTGCTTCACCTACATCGCCAGATTAGTTAAGAATTTCCTTGAAGCTAGGTTGCCTGGAAGATATCGCTTGTAGCGATAAGGCCGCCTGTTGTTTTGCCAAGAAGTATTGTAATTATACATTTTGTTTTTGTATTTGTTTATTTTGGTGAGCAATAAAGTGTTATCTATCTATCTATCTATCTACATGGACAGCAGATTACAGTCTATTGTAAACTAGCACATACATCACTACTTACATAATTATTCCTAAGCTAATTTTTAAATATGGCAATAGATTTAGCTTTTCTGACATCAGTGGGCAAAGAGTTCCAAAGTAAGACAGCCTGCATGGCGAAGGAGTTGGAATTAAACGTTGAAGAATGTGCAGGTGGCATTAACAGGATTATCCGTGCAGGAACGGAGATAGAATACAATTTCCTGCGGCCGGGCGGCCTGTCGTAAGAGGCGACTTAACAACCCACAGCCAGGTGGTAGGGCATTTGCCCGACTGGATGGCTACCATCCCTGGTTTAAAGTATGTCGTCATAACAACCTTGAGTTGTGTTCCAGCATTAGTGACCAGGCTCCCTTAAGAGAGCAGCAGCACATTTGTAGCAACTTTGGTGTTGCAAATGCCCATAGGCGATGGTAACCGCTTTCCATCAAGTGGGCCGTCTGCCTGTCTGTTGATCTCCTGCAATAAAAAAAATAAAAATAAATAAAAACGGGAGATTATTAGTGGAGCGCAAATTGAGTGTATGTGATGTATGAGGGAAGTTGAAACATTCCTTAAGATAAGGAGGGGTATAAGGTATAAACAGTATACGACTTATTATTGACGTTATTTACAATTGTAACGTGCTTAATATGAAATGGCGCGGGAGGCGCCACTGTGCCGCTGTCTACCCCTCCCGCTCTTCATGCGATACCTGGATACTGGCGTTTGGGCCGGCCGGCAGTCCTCTGTTACGTCTTACTGGCGCCCAACGTGGGGCCCGAACCCACGAGATTAAGATCATGCTCTACCGACTGAGTTAGCCGGGCCGCCCCACATTGGGTGCTATATCTGTTGTTTGTCCATTCGAGAAGTTTCCCTCTTGGACAAAAGGGGGGGTATGTAACGTGCTTAATGTAAAATAGCGCGGGAGGCGCCACTGTGCCGCTGTCTACCCCTCCCGCTCCTCATGCGATACCTGGATACTGGCGTTTGGGCCGGCCGGCAGTCCTCTGTTACGTCTTACTGGCGCCCAACGTGGGGCCCGTACCCACGAGATTAAGATCATGCCCTACCGACTGAGTTACCGGGCCGCCCCACATTGGGTGCTATATCTGTTGTTTGTCCATTCGGGAAGTTTCCCTCTTGGACAAAAGGGGGGGTATGTAACGTGCTTAATATAAAATAGCGCGGAAGGCGCCACTGTGCCGCTGTCTACCCCTCCCGCTCCTCATGTGATACCTGGATACTGGCGTTTGGGCCGGCCGGCAGTCCTCTGTTACGTCTTACAATTAAATTAAAACTATACATAAACGTGTTGCAGAGAGAATAATGTATGGCAGAGAGTAAAGTAGTGCGTATTGATGCCATATGTATGTGAGCAATGTGAATAAATGAGCAATTTTCGGACTCCAAGGCTGTTTCTTATATCCCCCGTTCTGTCCGACGCCTAGCTGCTAACTGCACGAGCTATGGGCGTCGGCGGTATCCGGAGCGTGGAGAGGTGTGCTCCGGCGGGCTCTCTGTTCGCAACAAAGTTAATTTCTTATTTTTCGATCCCTGCCCAGTACGTGGTACATATAATATCGCTCTACTAATTTTCATTATCCTAGCACTAAATCTCAGGTGCTTTCCTTAAGTTAAAATTGGACATTTCATTTCTATCTTTCTGTCTATACAGAAATGACATTTATAAACATTAATAAAAAGCATTTTAATTGTCAAAAAAAGGTTTCATTAGTGACTTTTTTGGAGTTTACTCCTCAACTCCGTTTTTTGAATTTCACAACGTATAGAAATTTTATGAGGAGTGTAATAATACAAGCGTAACTCAAAAGCGTTACGTTGTTTTCTTTATTCTTTGGAACCATCCCTCTATTAGAGCGAACAAAACAAAACAATTTTCAAACTGATCACGCCGTTTCAGTGTTAATATGTCGTGGTAGCGTAAGGGGCCACGAATTACGTCACACGAATTTCATGAGTTTTTTGACCCCTCCCCATCCTTGTTCATGAGATTCCTCCCTCCCTAGTATAAAGTCACAAATTGGCAATTTTACATCAAAAAATTATTAAATTAAAACAGCAGATCCGTAATTATTTTTTTCCATTTAAATTATCTATCTATATACATATAATAAAATAAAACACATGTAATAAAAACAGTCGTGGTGGCGTAATGGCTAGCGCACGCGTCCCAGACCCAAAGGGCGCGGGTTCGATCCTGGCCGGAACGCATGCACCACTTAGGCAGTTTTCTGACCTAATGTGCATATTGTTACGATTACCACGTGCTAACAACGGTGAAGGAAAACATCGTGATGCAACCTGCACATCGAGATAACCGATGTGTCAAACATTTCGCGTCGCCTAGAACAAGCGCGGCAGGTATACTGTCCGTTCCCCCTATAGTGGGAGGCCCGAGCCCAGCAATGGGACGTTTTTTTTTTATTATAAGTGTTAGAAGGTCGTTATAAAATTTCTTGGAGGTTGGCAACGCGTTAGCGACACCCCTGGTGTTGAAAACGTTCATAGACGACGGTAACCACTTTCCATCAGGTGAGCCGTCAGCCTGTTTGCCGGCTTTCGGCAATAAAAAAATCTAAATTAATGGCCACTTCTTTCTATCAGTTGCTCTGATATTACTTATATGATTATAATCTAATTCTACTGACTTAATAGGTATGTTTGTATGTTTTTCTTGTAATCGCCCTTATTTGGCCACATTCGGCCGGTGTCGCCGCGCACGTGCACTTGTTTTTTAATGTGTAAGGAGTAAACTCCAGAAGTGCGTCGGAGTTGACACAAACAAGTTTTTTACCTGTTTTTTCATATATATATATTTTTACTTAATTGTAAAAAGTTCTAAATGTTGTTATTTGAATTACCGTTAGTTATTGACGCACAATAATATTTTATACTTGAAAATCAATTTTGTCATTGAAAATACTTCACTTAATCTAAGAAAAATGTTAAATAAGTTTAAATAATAAATAAGCAGCTAAAAAGCCAAATGTGAAACCTTTTTAACAATTAAGTTTGTTTATTTTTTATTTTATATTTTTATTGCAGGAGATCAGCAGACAGGCAGACGGCCCACTAGATGGAAAGCGGTTACCATCGCCTATGGACATTTGCACCACCAAAGTTGCTACAAATGCGCTGCTGCTCTCTTAAGGGAGACTGGAACCTGGTCACTAATGCCGGAACACAACTCAAGGTTGTTATGGCGACATACTCTAGACCAGGGGTGGTAGCCATCCAGTCGGGCAAAGGCCCTACCACCTGGCTGTGGGTTGTTAAGTCGCCTCTTACGACAGGCCGCCCCAACGCAGACAATTGTATTCTTTCTCCGTTCCTGCACGGATAAAATAAATTATTATTAAATTTGACAATGCCTCAATATTCAATTAAAAAAAATATCAAAAATTAACTGTCCATTTGCGGCACTAACTGAAATTATATTTCTGTCATTTTGATTCTTGAACTGCATTAAAATTTTCAAAAATTAAATACTTTACATAATCAAGTAAGTTATTGTATAAGCGAGGCCAGAAACGAATCATATGTACTATGTCCCCCCCCCCCCCCCCCTCTACTCCGCTCCCCCTTGCCGGTCTGATCTGAATAAAACACGGCGCACCCCCTCCTTACAAAGGTATTACTCCACCCCCCTTGTTTGAATTTTTAGGATACTTCTATTAAGTGTTGTATGCTCGAAGAATGTCTAAGCGGATGGTTGATACATCTATTCAGGCGTGTAATATAATAATACATACATATATATATGGTCACGCCTGTTTCCCGTTGGGGTAGACAGAGATGGATCGCCACCTGCTACGATCCTGACAAACACTTTTCGCTTATATATAATTATTAGAGCTAGGCATGTTTGCTGAATAGTTTCTTGCGCCGCTTCTTCTCTTCAAGCCATAACATGTTGCGAAGCGGTAGTAAATTAGATTAGGCTCCCATAGAGTAAATAATAACCATAAACAAAATTAAAATTAACAAGTGGGCGGTAGGCTAAATAAAATTTTAACAATACTCGTTGACACTTGACATCTTTGTCTTCCGTGATCACGGCCACTGAAGTGGCCGAAACGTCGGAAAAACCAAAATCAAATAAAATTACCGCGCTTAAAACCGTTAAAACGTAGTTTTATTATACTTTTCGCTTCATCAAATTTCATTCATCTTTTCATACATACACGCTTATTATATTGTTACGAGCGCGGGACTCGAATTAAAATGCCGTCGGAATTACTATATGTAACACGGAGGTTTCCTTCTCTAGGTAAGTCGAATTACTCCACCACGTTCCGTGCCCGTGCAATGAGGCTTTGAACTCCTAGTATAGTTGGCCGAGCCCGGGCTTTCCCGGGTAAGTTTAATCACACTCGTGGGCACGGAAAACGCCACAAATTGACTCCCTACGTCACTCCGGTTAAGGTAGTGCCGTGAACTCCCAGGGCGCATCGTGGTACGGTTTTCCGTTGAATGAGTTTTTCACCCATCCAAGTACTGACCGCACCAAGCGACGCTTAACGACAATGATGGGCTAGCTAATGCACGTTCCACTGTGCCAATTAGCCGCTCAGGTTAACCTCTGCGAACGTTTACAAAGAAATAACGTCACGTCATGTCAGACAGACTTCGCTTATGTCTGCAATGAATATAAGACGTTTTCCTGATTACAAAACAAATCCAAATTTATCTTTAACATCATAAACAATTAATTATGGTAGCTTAATACATTTAATCTACTATATATAGAATTTATTAGAACTACAGAAACACGTATAACACAGGTACAAATATAACTGGACACAACCAGTGCAAACTGCACGATTCAATAACACGCGCAAAGTCCGTCACTATATAGCTTGTCGAATGTACACACGTCTTGCTAATATCAAGCCACCTATACCTCACTACAACGCAGAGGTTCCGGGTTCGATTCCTGGTATAGTAAATTTCGGAAACGTATTTTCTCCGTTATTTACTATGGTCTGGGTGTCTGGGATCGGCCCCAGAGTAGTCCGTTGTGTATTACCCATAACACAAGCGTAACTTGCTTAATTTGGGGATATACAATGTGTGTGTTTGTCTGCCGATTATTATTATTATTATTTCACATATATATTTATATTCTAAAAAAAAAAAATATCATAATCGTCGCTTGACTACGTCACCCCTCCGTTCGGGCATTCCTTTTATCCTGTACAAATACAATTTGTCTCGACGCAAAACAATAATTCCCAAGAATTAGTTCGACACACCTGACTAATGACTGCCATAAAAGATCACAATACACAATAGACTGTTTTTCCTAATTACAAATTTTAAACACAAAGTAAACAAAAGAAGTCCAAATGCGGGAAGGTAATAAACTGTTCTTTTTGGCAGGCAGGTGTGCATTTGCTTTTTTTTATTGCAGGAGTTCAGTAGACAGGCAGACGGCCCACTTGATGGAAAGCGGTTACCATCGCCTATGGACATTTGCAACACCAAAGTTGCTACAAATGCGCTGCTACTCTCTAAAGGGAAACTGGAACCTGGTCACTAAAACCGGAACACAACTCAAGGTTGTTATGGCGACAAACTTTAGACCAGGGGTGGTAGCCATCCAGTCGGGCAAATGCCCTACCACCTGGCACCTGCTTTTGTCGGCATGTAACAATATTATATTACTATGATATTATATGTGACATCATGACCTCAACAATAGTACGAATACTCAAGGGCTTATTTTTTTTTTACTTTTTAGCGTGTTTCTATGTCGGGCGTTATTTAACTAATTTTTTTTTTCTAAAAAGATATCAAAAGTGCAGTTTCATGCCTCGCTCATTCTAATTACTATCCAATCACCTTTCGGCGATCATTCATAAATAACTTGGCGTAGTTGCGATTCACTACAACATCCTTTCCGAGAGGCTTTTTTGCCGTGTCGACTTAGACAGAATTCAATTTCTTTCGCTGTAAATGGTGTTAAGCCGTTTCAAGGCTGACTAAGTCTGCTATTTCAGGCCGTTTGGCACTGCACAGTGAATCAAATATACAGACGACTTTCAACCATAATACACATGAATAAGGTTGGTTTTGTGTTTGGTATACAGTCACCGAAAAATATCAGCAGTAAGTTAATTTCTCAGATTAGATATTTCCTATTTGCAGCATATTTGACACAAACCAACAGACTGACAGACAAAATATAAAATTGATATTGTTATAGTTTTTAAGATTTATGTCCCTTATTCCATCATTATGCTCTTCTTTATAAATTCGCTTCGTAGTATTAATTTTCATATATCAGTACATACATACATACATACATAATTTCACGCCAGTTCCCTTGCGGGGTAGGCACGAACAACAGAGTGCCATTTAGGCTTATTCTTACACACCTCACTTGCCTCTTTGACATTCATAACTCTTGTCATGCAAGCTCGTCTGTTCTTAAGGCTCCTGACATCACCTTCTGCTAGTACACGATCAATTTGATCATGGAAGGTGTGTCGTGGCCTTCCACGACTTCTGCATCCATCCACTTTTGCATTGTATATCTGTTTAGTCATTCTTTCATCATGCATTCTTTCCATATGCCCGAACCACCGGAGCATTCCTTTCCTTACCTTCACCCCGACACTCTCTTTCAGACCAACTCTCTTTCTTACTTCGGTATTACGAACGCGGTCCGCGAGCGTCACTCCGCAGATTTTGCGCAGTGCTCGCATCTCGACCGCGTTTACTCTACTTTCATACTCTCTCTTCCATACCCAACTCTCGCTTCCATACGTGAGCGTAGGTACCAGCACCGCGTTGTGTATGGCGAGCTGGGCCTTCTGGCTGAGGTTCTTAGAGCCTAGAAGTATGTATATATGTATGTTTGTTTGTTTCGTTTTGTCTATCCGTAAGTCACTTGAACGGCCCTAACGGAAGACCAGCGCTGGTTGAGCCAACCAGCATCATGCTGAGTTAGGACCGATTCAGAACTTCATTTCTATTGTATTTTCTTATTTATAAGTACGTTTTTGTGTGTATGTAGTTTTGGATAAATATTTTTTCTTTCTTTCTTCTTTCTAAATTTTATCACATTCAATAATAAAAAATAATAATTGGATAGTTTTATGAGTACTTATTTAATTATATATCAAATACCTAAACGTCTCTTCAGGTGTTCAGAGGGCTGGTTCCTCGGAGAACGGATCAGTATGACAATCCAGCGAGGAAACGTTGCCAGAGTTCTGGGTGCCTATCTCCATTAAAGGGAAATAAAAGTATTTATAATAAAAGTACGTTTCCGACGTTTCGGCCACTTTTCAGTGGCCGTGATCACGGAAGACCAAGATGTCAAGTGTCAATGAGTATTGTTAAAGTTTTATTTAGCCTACCGCCAACTTGTTAATTTTAATTTGTTTATGGTTATTATTTACTCTATGGGAGCCTAATTTAATTTACCACCGCTTCGTAACATGTTGTGACTTGAAGAGAAGAAGCGGAGCAAGAAACTTTTCAGCAAACATGCCTAGTTGTAATAATTCTATACTCCGTGCTTGCCTTAGCTGGCCGGCACGGAGTGGAGATCGCTAGAGCTAAGACTCAAGCTCCAGGAGTGGAAGTGATAAAAGGCATCACGTCAGAAGTAGCTTCGGTGAACCTGCAGCCCACCTCTCCACACCCCTTAGCCACTCACACCCATGTTGCCCCTGTCTTTATGGCATTTTTTCATGTTCCCCGAACATTGCGATGGGCAGACGACATATTCCGCATATTCCCAGACCCCTAGTACCACTAGCAGTTCACCCCAATAGCCCGGTACTTTTTGTCCTCATTTCCCACAATAGCCCTACACCGGGCTTGTCCTTGGGTGCATTGTTATATGGTGTAGACAGGGATAATCGCCGGTCAGTGTCACGCCACATTTACATTAAATTTGTCAAAGGGCCTCTACGTGTTGGCCTTTCCATGGCCCCACGCAAGCTCTCCAAATGTCCGGGCCATTCTTATGGCCCGTGGTCATGAAAAACATACAGATATATAATAATAAAACGGTTTTTTTTTATTGCAGGAGATCAGCAGACAGGCAGACGGCCCACTTGATGGAAAGCGGTTACCATCGCCTATGGACATTTGCAACACCAAAGGTGGTACATATGCGCTGCAGCTCTCTTAAGGGAGACTGGAACCTGGTCACTAATGCCGGAACACAACACAAGGTTGTTATGGCGGCATACTCTAGAACAGGGGTGGTAGCCATCCAGTCGGGCAAACACCCTACCACCTGGTTGTGGGTTGTTTTGTCGCCTCTTACGACAGGCCGCCCGGCCGCAGGAACTTGTATTCTTTCTCCGTTCCTGCACGGATAAAACTTCATTTACCCCAATCCTTATCATTAACTTCGATAAGGTAGGCTTAGTTTTCTACTTATAGTCTTAAAGGGATACCGAAATAAAATTTGCTAACTTGAAGATATAAGTTATACATACATAACTTCACGCCAGTTCCCTTGCGGGGTAGGCACGAACAACAGAGCGCCATTCAGGCTTATTCTTACACACCTCACTTGCTTCTTTGACATTCATATTATACAAGTTATAACACATATATATATACTAGCTGTCCCGGCAGACGTTGTTCTGCCCTGAAGAAATAAAATTTAGAACCCGACTGCAGCGCCACCTACCGGGTCCAAATGTAAGCTATCCTATCTTTCAAGTCGGATCAAACTGCACACGGTGTGCAAATTTGAGTAATATTTACATATATTAAGAATATGTTGGATGTGCTTTTAGCAGGGATGGAAGGTACACCGCTGATATAGAAAGAAGAGTGAATTTGGGGAATAGTGTGAATGGAGCGTTAGGTAAACTTCTAGGCGCTAAGAACCTCAGCCAGAAGGCCCAGCTCGCCGTACACAACGCGGTGCTGGTACCTACGCTCACGTATGGATGCGAGAGTTGGGTATGGAAGAGAGAGCATGAAAGTAGGATAAACGCGGTCGAGATGCGAGCACTGCGCAAAATCTGCGGAGTGACGCTCGCGGACCTCGTTCGTAATACCGAAATAAGAAAGAGAGTTGGTCTGAAAGAGAGTGTCGGGGTGAAGGTAAGGAAATGAATGCTCCGGTGGTTCGGGCATGTGGAAAGAATGCATGATAAAAGAATGACTAAACAGATATACAATGCAAAAGTGGATGGATGCAGAAGTCGTGGAAGACCACGACACACCTTCCATGATCAAATTGATCGTGTACTAGCAGAAGGTGATGTCAGGAGCCTTAAGAACAGACGAGCTTGCGTGACAAGAGTTATGAATGTCAAAGAGGCAAGTGAGGTGTGTAAGAATAAGCCTAAATGGCGCTCTGTTGTTCGTGCCTACCCCGCAAGGGAACTGGCGTGAAGTTATGTATGTATGTATGTATATATATTAAGAAGATAATGAATTATGACAAATCTGTCATACACAAATCTCAATAATAAAATTACGAATGTTTCACATAAATTTGATTCCGATTTCATAAGAAATCTATTACTGTGAAAACATTTGTTATTATGTGATGCTTTGTTTGAATAAAGATAATTCTTTTTGTCAAGCATTCTTAACATTATTGTTGAGACTTATGTAATACAAATTTTTCATGAGTACTTTTTTACTTATTTATTATAGACCATCAACAGGAGATGCATCATATACATCCTTCTAAAAATCTAAACTTTTTCTTTATTTTTTTATTGCAGGACTTCAGCAGACAGGCAGACGGCCCACTTAAGGGAAAGCGGTTACCATCGCCTATGGACATTTGCAACACCAAAGGCGCTACAAATGCGCAGCTGCTCTCTTAAGGGACACTGGAACCTGGTCACTAATGCCGGAACACTACTCAAGGTTGTTATGGCGACATGCTTTAGACCAGGGGTGGTAGCCATCCAGTCGGGGAAATGCCCTACCACCAGGCTGTGGGTTGTTTAGTCGCCTCTTACGACAAGCCGCCCCAACGCAGGAAATTGTATTCTTTCTCCGTTCCTGGACGGATATATCCCTATTAATAATCTAAATACGAAAATAACTCTGTCTGTCTGTTACGCTTTTACGGAACAACTAATGGTCCGATTTGGCTGAAAATCAGTATATCTTATACTAATATATAAAGCTGAAGAGTTTTTTTGCTTGAACGCGCTAATCTCAGGAACTACTGGTCTTATTTGAAAAATTCTTCCAGTTTTAGATAGTCCATTTATCGAGGAAGGCTATAGGATATATATCATCACGCTAAGACCAATAGGAGCGGAGCACCAATGACGAATGTTTCAAAATCGGGAGGTTTTTTTAACTATTCCACGCGGGCGAAGTCGCGGACAGAAGCTAGTATATATATATTTTCGATGCCGAGGATGAACATAGGACTTTTTATCCCAAAAACTAGGGGATAGCTTTCGGAATGAAAGTATATTTCTCTGTTTCGCTGTTATACTTTCACGGAAAAAGTATTGGACTGATTTGGCTAATATTCGATATATATCTAAGTTGAATATCTAGGATGGATATAGGATACTTATCATCCCGCAAAAAGGGATAGATTTATGTATAGATTATCCCGGAAAGTAGGATATGTTTTGTGATTTTGTCCATTTCGTCTATTATGTCATTTATGTCAAGTTTTGTCATTTACAAAAAAAAAATGTAGTTTACAGATAGACGGGGGATCGGATAGTTTGCGATATAAAATGAAATTAATCTTCCGGGGGCAAGATCAAAAGCAGTAACATAAAATCCTTACAAAATTCTTGTCTCGACCTGTAGTGAATTCAAGTTCAAATTCAAAATTCAAAAAATGATGACAGGTTACATTGCATTAAATTCTTATCTATGTGCTATTCGTCCCCGGAAAGATTACTTCATTTTTGTCTGGAATCTATCTCATTTTCCGGGATGAAAGTATCCTATGTCCATTCTTAGTATTGACATTACATACCTATATATCATATTTCAACAAAAATGATACTCTAGTTTTTCCTTGAACGAGTAACAGACAGTCACTTTCGCGTTTAACATCATCATTATATTAATACGTGAAGCAAAAACTTTGCACCCCTTTTTACGAAAATTGCGCGGACGGAGGAGTATGAAATTTCCCACACTTACAGTTTATATAGAGGAGTGCCGAAGGCTAATATTTTTTTAAATTATGCATAAGAAAAAACATCATACACACTACCATGTATTTGACACACACACGCATATATACTCTTTTGTTTATTGTTAAAGTCAAAGTACCAATGTAGCCTTGTTGTTAAAAATAAATATATAACACAATTATATACATTCCGCAATCTTTTTTATTTCATTGACATTATTATCTTTTTATACATACAATTCACAATATCAAAAGTAACACATAACATGCACACACACACACACACACACACACACACACACACACACACACACACACACACACACACACACACACACACACACACACACACACACACACACACACACACACACACACACACACACACACACACACACACACACACACACACACACACACGCAGACACACGCAGACTCACGCAGACACACGCAGCCATACGCAGACACACGCAGACACACGCAGACTCACGCAGACACACGCAGCCATACGCAGACACACGCAGACACACGCAGACACACGCAGCCACACGCAGACACACGCAGACACACGCAGACACACGTAGACTCACGCAGACACACGCAGCCATACGCAGACACACGCAGCCACACGCAGCCACAAGCAGACACACGCAGTCTCACGCAGACACACGCAGCCATACGCAGACACACGCAGCCACAAGCAGACACACGCAGACACACACAATCACGCACGCACGCACGCACGCACGCACGCACGCACGCACGCACGCAATCATACATATTCCTTTATTTTTCTTTTAAATGAATGTAACTGTAATTGATAATTTCACAATCAGAATTGTACCAATTCGGAAGGAGGTCCCCGAGATACAGGTCGACCTAGTTTGGGGACCAATGAGCGTCAATAATTGTGAATTATGTTTTATTCAATAAATGATTTTTGATTTTGAGCCTTGGCGAAATATGTGATTATAGACGTATAGTTGTCAAACAACAGAACCTTAATAATGTTCAAACTTATATTTCAAATTAATTATGGTCGAATTTCGACCAATGGGCGACCACTACTAATATTAAGTATGTATTCATCTAAAATCAAAAAGTACCTTAACATAACTGTTAAATAGTTAATTAAAAATTCAATTATATATCGAGGGGTGGAAAGGCTATTTGTTTTAAGCGACATTTTGTGACAGAATTGACTTGATGGTTTTCTTGCATCCTAATGTCTCAAACTTAAGGAATTATAATGAACCTGGTTTCCAACTAAAAACTAGAGATTTTTTCTTTTTTAAATATACTATGTAATTTACTAGTCTTTTTATGGGTCATTGAAACTTCAAACTCCTCTATCGACACAATTTCGCAAATGTCGCTTAAAACAAATAACCTTGGACCCCTCGATATTTTCATTCCATTAACATTACATTCCTTGTCTAGAGCAGGTGGTAAAGGAGACACGATGTTACTGCTCAATCTCGACGTTGTAAAACGCTTTTAGGGTTCGTAAAACCGAATCAGCGAACACTGAATGGCGAACACCGTCCGCCAAAACAACCCGCTTGAACAGCGGAGCAGTTAAGCGGTCTCGATATTTGCGGATCCTGATAAAAGCGCCACAAAACAGCGCCACCGCTGCCGTCATTACGAAAATTACTGTGAAAGCTATTTTTATCGCTCTTACTTGAACAATCTATTTCTGCTATGATTCTACCAGCGTGTGTATTCATCAACAAATCAATTTGATTCAGATAACGCTTCATATTGTTACGTGCTGTTGGTACCGGGATTGGAAGGAAACACCGATCTGAAAGAATGTCTTTAAGCTGTCAATCCGATACGTTGTCCAAGTTCGGGATAAAGCTACACTCGAGGGCATAGGCTTCCTTATCCTTATGCGGTGTACGTCGCTTAACTCTCACGCATGACTTTTCACGATGACAGGTCGTTTTTCTTCGCATTGCGCGACTCCACCTACACGCATGGCCACGCCAGCGCTCCTTCATCGATACGACACTCGGAGGATGCACCGCCATCTGCGCCGCTCCCAACGACCCCATTAGTAGCCTCGGCGCACCCATAGTGCTCTGCCCCAAGACTCGTTCCAGGGTCCACCCGTTCGTCCTTCCGCATGACTCTACCCACACGCGTGACACCTCTGGCGCTTCCCAATACGACGCTCTTTATCTAACCGTCGAACCGCCGACGACCCGCTGCAGCCCCAGCGCGTAGACCGGAATTTGCCTCCGAGCTCCTTTCGCTTCTGTAGTTCGTGCGAGACTCGCTCGCTTCAAGACTCTTTGCGAGACTGACTCCGTGCGCAGATTGTCGCGCTTATATATATCCGGTCGATACTCTACAATGAACCCTATTACGTCATTCGACTATATGTCTATCCTTGTCCAACAAATATTCCCGTCCTTGTTAATTACTACGAGCTTATTTCAATTTCATCCCGAGTATATCTATCTCGTTTTAACATTTCTCTTGCCCTATATTTCTATCCTGCTTTTTCGTGTTATTTTGTATATGGAACATTGTACATTTTTTTAAGGGGAAGAAATTTCACTACGCGTATCCGTCACAATATTATATTCTTTTCATTGCGTATCTGTAGGCAAACAGCCCATCTACCGTTACCCGTTTGTAACACCAGGTGCGAAGCCAACTATTAAATGAATCAGACTTACTCACTTGTTGCACTGGTTTATTGAACTGAACTATAAATTCAATAGAGAAACCTATTATATTTCCGTGTGTCAAACAATAGTATGTTTAATTAGAAGACAGCGCCATCTAGTTTTGTACTGGTTGAACTATGGAACTAAATATGGCACTATCTCCGACAGCTTTAAAACACACCTTTAAACAACTTAGACACAATCACCCTCTACGCTCTTAACCGACGATTGTTCCCCGTTCATCCAATCAACTCTCAATCACTCACCTCGTTAATTCTAAAATTGCGTTCCGATACAACATACCACTCATCTTCAACATTCCTACATTTATATGAAATCAAAATAACATTTGTGCGAAACGTTCGTAATATCATTGTTGAGATTTGAATAATACTGATTTGGATTCTGGCTGATTATATTATCTTCAATAATGTGATGATACGCCAGCGACCTCTTTATCCTCTTAGGTAGTCCCTTAGATATATGTTTTACAGTGACAAGAAAATGTAATTGAAATATTTTATTCCTATTAATATTATAAATGCGAAAGTAACTCCATCTGTCCGTCTGTCTGTTCCGTTTTCACGAATGGACCTATTTAGCTGAAAATCAGTATATATATATAATTTCGATGCCGAGGATGAACATAGTATAATTTTAATCCCGAAAAATGGGATAGTTTCCGTGATAAAAATATATTTGTCTTTGTGTTTATTATGCTTTACGGAAAAACTAATGGACCGATTTGGCTGACATTCGCTATATATATAATTTTTATACCGAAGGTGGACAAGGGATACTTTTTATCCCGGATTATAGGATAGATTTATGTAAAGGTTATCCCAGAAAATATGATAAGTTTTTATTTTGTGATTTGCCATTTTCGTCACTGGTTAATTTGGTCATTTTGATGAGGTCGATTTGATCGATGTGATCGATATGGTCGATTTGGTCGGTTAGGTAAACTTCTAGGCGCTAAGAACCTCAGCCAGAAGGCTCAGCTTGCCATACACATCGCGGTGCTGGTACCTACGCTCACGCATGGAAGCGAGAGTTGGATATGGAAGAGAGAGCATGAAAGTAGAGTAAACGCGGTCGAGATGCGAGCACTACTCAAAATATGCGGAGTGACGCTCGCGGACCGCGTTCGTAATACCGAAGTAAGAAAGAGAGTTGCTCTGAAAGAGAGTATCGGGGTGAAGGTAAGGAAAGGAATGCTGCGGTGGTTCGGGCATGTGAAAAGAATGCATGATGAAAGAATGACTAAACAGATATACAATGCAAAAGTGGATGGATGCAGAAGTCGTGGAAGGCCACGACACACCTTCCATGATCAAATTGATCGTATACTAGCAGAAGGTGATGTCAAGAGCATTAAGAACAGACGAGCGTGCGTGACAAGAGCTATGAATATCAAAGAAGCGAGTGAGGTGTGTAAGAAGAAGCCTGAATGGCGCTCTGTAGTTCGTGCCTACCCCGCAAGGGAACTGGCGTGAAGCTATGTATGTATGTATGTATACATATGTAATTTTAATACCGAAAATTGGCATAGATACTTTGCATCCGGGAGATAGTTTGCGATATAAAATACAATGTAAGCTGTGTTGTATCCTCTTTAAACAAGAGGCACGCACCAGAGGTTAACCCACGGCGCAGCCGCGGGTTAAACTCTAGTACTTTATATCTGAGATTAACAAGAAAAATATCTCGCTGAAAGTCCAATTACGTGTGACAAAATATTTACATGTATTTTTTTTCTATTTTTTTTTTAAAGCGGTTTTATCACTCAGTGGCAATGGCACCCCCGTAGAGACATCAGATAATACAAATAAAACAAAAATCAATTTTTTTATTTTTTTTTAGTAATCGGTTAACACACATCATAAATCTTTTGCTTGCTGACATAGGGGAGAGGCCAAGCTAGTGTTACAGACACCTACGTTGTAGCTTCTGTTTCTTGTTCGTAGGGTACTCGCACTCTGGGTACACTCCATCAGCACGTGTAAAACATCGTCTGGTACACCACAGGTTGAACAATTTGGTGACACAGTCAGTGCCATCAGATGCTTGAACCGATTTGAGGGAATATGTCCAGAACGCATCCTCAACAATGCTGTAATATATCTTCTTGGTCTTTTCCTTTCAGCAAACCACGGGAATCGAAGTGGCTGACCCTGGATTGTACGATACGATATTCCTTTTGTTACTGAACGTTCATCAAAATATTAACTCCATATTTGTCTACGTTTAATTTTAACCCGAACAAGTAAATCTGATGGTAATCATAAATATTTATATGGTAGGCCTTCGCTAGTTGATTTACACGTTTGAACAAGAAAATATACAAGCTCCCACCGGTTCCATTAGCTTTAAGGCCAGCAATTAAGAACTTTCATTCAGCACACATCCCTGAAAGCCTAAACCAATTACGTGGTCCTGTAATGCGCGTAAGTAACTGTAAAAAGTCACAGGACACGAGATTAAATTGCTTTAAGGCCAGTTTTGTTATGTAAAATGTATTTATTATTTAGTTACTTTTGTGTCTTTATTTTTTTTAACTTACTCAGGGCAACGAACCACGACTAATGCCCTTGCTATACCTACATGAGTGACTGTGTCTCAATGCAACTTAGTTACAGCATTAAAAGTAACGCATTAATGGTTAGCTACATTAGTGCACTTTTTTTTTTATTGCAGGAGTTCAGCCGACAAGCAGACGGCCCACTTGATGGAAAGCGGTTACCATCGCCTATGGACATTAGCAACACCAAAGGTGCTACAAATGCGCTGCTGCTCTCTTAAAGGAGACTGGAACCTGGTCACTAATGCCGGAACACAACTCAAGGTTGTTATGGCGACATACTTTAGACCAGGGGTGGTCGCCATCCAGTCGAGCAAATACTCTACCACCTGGCAAATATATATGAGTTATATGTCAATATTTAACGCAGTTAATAAAGTCACATTTCAAATAAGGCATTAAATCCTTAGCTACAGTTTCGTGATACAGTAACTAATATTAGCATTATCCCCTAGTGTAGTAAGGGTTCTCAACGTGTTGTTGCTGTTAAGAAGAAGAAGAAGTGGCAAGAAACTCTCCAGCAACACGTCTAGCTTTTTTTTTTATTTTTTAGACAAAATTTTTAATTTCTATTTTTTTATGATACAACATACAAAAATACATACAATCCTCAATTTTCACTCTTCTACGATCAACCCCAATTTTTTATTTGTTAATTATATACATTAATTTTTTGGCAAGATTTTTAATCTTATTTTGCCATGACTTAGAATAAAAAGAAATATATTCAAAAGACAAACTGTCGTTCCTACAAAGAACACAACGTCTTCTTTAAATTATATGTATGTGACAGTTTATGCAATAAATTATATTATATTCTAGTATAAGAGGTTGGAGCGAGCTGCTATGTTAATATCATCATTTAAGTATGATTCAATAGTGTAGTATCCCTTTTTTTAAAGTGAAGTAAAGTAAAGTACATACATACATAGCTTCACGCCAGTTCCCTTGTGGGGTAGGCACGAGCGCCATTTAGGCTTATTCTTACACACCTCACTTGCTTCTAAAGTAAAGTATGTTACGATGTTCCTTATGGGAACTATGAACTATCTAAGTAATCTTGAGTTCCACAAAAATAGGCATCTGCACATCAAGAAGTGTTTTTTTTTATTGCAGGAGTTCAGCAGACGGCCCACTTGATGGAAAGCGGTTACCATCGCCTATGGACATTTGCAACACCAGTTGCTACAAATGCGCTGCTGCTCTCTTAAGGGAGACTGGAACCTGGTCACTAATGTCGGAACACAACCCAAGGTTGTTAAGTCGCCTCTTACGAAAGGCCGCCCGGCCGCATGAAATTGTATTCTTTCTCCGTTCCTGCACGGATAAATGATGATGATGAGTAAAAATCTTATATGTAATTTTTCCATCCTTTTAAATTATACGAGTATTATTACATAGAGTTGCAAACCTCTCGCTTTACAACATTTAACGACAAATCCCTTATTAATTTTCCACTTCATAGCGAAAAAGGGATTTTTACGGCTTTTTATTGTTTTTGCCTTTGCCGCTATGGAACCGTAAAAATAAATAAAAATTATAATTATATTTTACTAACAACTGACGGCCTCTGTAGAGAAGTGGGCTACGTCTTTGCCGGCCAACTTCACTGGTATGCGGGTTTCAGGTTCGATTCCTGGCATGGTAAATTTCGTAACATTCGAACTGTCCGTTATTTACAATTATGGTCTGGGTGTCTGGGATTCGTCTCGGAGTGATCCATTGTATATTAATTGTAACACAAGACGTCGTCCGCGTGGAATTTGCTTTCAAAACCCTCCGACTTTGAAACATTCTTCATTGGTGCTCCGCTTCTGTTGATCTTAGCGTGATGATATATAGTCTGTCTTCCTCGATAAATGGGCTATCCAACACTGAAAGAATTTTTCAAATCAGACCAGCAGTTCCTGAGATTAGCGCGTTCAATCAAACAATATTAGTATATTTGGCTACAACACTAATACTTACATTTTAAATATCACGATATCTTTTGAATGAAACGTCCGAATTGAATAATTCAAAAAGTTCTAGAAAGGTATTGAATTCTTCTTGAATATGAAGTAATTCATTTTGTTAAGGATTAATACCAAGGTACAAAATAAAGAGTTTTTGAAGCGACGGCATTTTAATTATTTAAAAAAATAAAAGAAAACACTTATTGTGAGATTAATCTAATAAAGTAATAATCTTTTTTTACTCGTCTACATACATATGTAGTGATTGGCGTTGCAATCCACCTTTTTTAAGCGTCAAATAAACAATAATACAAACTTTTAAATGATATACGATCATACACTTGTATTACCAGTGATCTGTCCATATAAAATACACATACATACATACATAACTTCACGCCAGTTCCCTTGTGGGGTAGGCACGAACAACAGAGTGCCATTTAGGCTTATTCTTACACACCTCACTTGCCTCTTTCACATTCATAACTCTTGTCATGCAAGCTCGTCTGTTCTTAAGGCTCCTGACATCACCTTCTGCTAGTACACGATCAATTTGATCATGGAAGGTGTGTCGTGGCCTTCCACGACTTCTGCATCCATCCACTTTTGCATTGTATATCTGTTTAGTGATTCTTTCATCATGCATTCTTTCCACATGCCCGAACCACCGGAGCATTCCTTTCCTTACCTTCACCCCGACACTCTCTTTCAGACCAACTCTCTTTCTTACTTAGGTATTACGAACGCGGTCCGCGAGCGTCACTCCGCAGATCCACATAAAATGACCACGCTAAGGCCAGTAACACCCAGATCAGAGTAAATATCACATAGGTTATCATGCGTGTGAGTGGATTCCCTTATTAGGTTTACCGGGAGACCAGTAACACCCAGAATGGAGTCGGTATTAGGTTATTCCTGTGAATCGATTCCCTGTAAGTAATCTTCTATCTATCTTTTGTACCTACATATATTATTATTATATATATAAACAAAATGAATGTTGCTAAGCGCAATACTCGAGAACGGCTCTACCGATTCGGGTAATTTTTGTTTCGTATGTTTCTTAAGTCACACGGAAAGTTATATAAAAAATAAAAAAAACTTTTTACAGAACGAAGTCCTCTGTCCGAGCAGCTAGTGGGAAGAAATTCAAAATTTGGGGTCACGTTCAAATCATCTGACTACAAAACATGACCAATCCCCACTTAGCAATGAAATATTTTTTTATAATATATTCTTAAGTTTTAACCGTTTTAAGCGCGGTAATTTTATTTGATTTTGGTTTTTCCGACGTTTCGGCCACTTTTCAGTGGCCGTGATCACGGAAGACAAAGATGTCAAGTGTCAACGAGTATTGTTAAAGTTTTATTTAGCCTACCGCCAACTTGTTAATTTTAATTTTGTTTATGGTTATTATTTAAAATCAAAAATCAGAAATCAAAAAACACCCAAATTTCAATAGAGAAGATGGTTGGCAAGTACCACCTGTTTGGGATCCAATTATCAAAACTATTAAGACCCAAACCCAGCAAAAACCAGCTGCCAGACCTCAAGACACTGTGAGCTCTTTCTGCGTACAACGGAACACAAACCAACTTGACCGGTAATTACTTTTATTTTTCCTTCCACCCATTTTAATATTATATAAAATTATTAGAGCTAGGCATGTTGCGAAGCGGTAGTAAATTACATTAGGCTCCCATAGAGTAAATAATAACCATAAACAAAATTAAAATTAATAAGTTGGCGATAGGCTAAATAAAACTTTAACAATACTCGTTGACACTTGACATCTTGGTCTTCCGTGATCACGGCCACTGAAAAGTGGCCGAAACGTCGGAAAAACCAAATAAAACTACCGCGCTTCAAACCGTTAAAACGTAGTTTTATTAAATATTTTTTTGACTTCATTTTAAAATAGATATAAACTTCAAAACGTATTTGTTTCACCTAGAATAATATGGCTGTATATATTTGCTTAAATGAAATAGAAAATCAAAGCAAACCTAAACCAGCTTTGGTATTAAAAGCTTTCTGGAAAGGGGATACATATTCATGAGTGAAGGGACACCGGGGTAAGTCGTAATTAATATTACTCTGCCATCACGTCATATCATCACTACGTGTGATGAATAGAAATTTATACTTTCGGATGGCATAGTGTATCCGATAATTTAGTTATTGCCTTGCAGGATAACTATTTGCGTATAACTAGTTTTGCCTGTCACTTCGGTCACACGGGACTAGGGCACTATATTTAAATCTTCTGACACACGAATTTAATATAAAATTGCTGTATTATTTCCAAAAACTGTTATGGAATTACGCTGAAGCGTTTAAGAATAATTTAAAAGAAAATTGATTTGGTTATGATCCGCTGTACAATTTTGAAAATACCTTTTCTTTTTTTAAACGAAAACAAACAGCGTTTTAAGTCTGTAGGAATCGTATTTGTTATTATAAAATAACCATATGACGGAAGTAGTCAATAACCGGATAGAGTATTCTTTCACGTAGTAATTGGAAGTCGTATAACCGGATGTCAACGTAGAAGCATTTATTATTAGGCAAACGGATATCAGAAATAGAGTAACCGGATGTTGGAAGTTAATACGTATGGCGGAAGTTGGTTTTATGAAGGAGGTGTGGCTGAAGTGGCGCCACAGCATTACCGGATGGTGTCACTGCGGCGCGCTACGAGGACCTTATAAATACTGGGTGTTCGGTCAGAGGAGGGGCAGTCTTCAATCTGCAGTCTTCAATCGGCAGTCTTAAACCAACAGTCTACGAGTCTTCAACTGGCAGTCTTCAATTGGCAGTCTTGAACCGGCAGTCTACAATGACGGTCTTGGACGAGGAGCATATAATATGATCGATAATTACTGTTTGATAATAGCAGTATTCTTGGAGGGCAAATTGCTGCTCGACACCTGACAAGCGTGGATGCGACTCTTGGAGTTATCCTTATATTTCTGTGTATTAGTGTGTAATATTTAATATCGTAATTGTAATAATTCTAGTGTAATAAACTTTGATTATAATATTTCAGATTATTATTGTGTTATTCTCGGAGCGTCATTCGTTCGCTCCCGGCGTGAACCCGACAAGTCTAATATTACAATGTTGAAGTATTCGTTCATTGGAGTCATATCGATACAGCAATGATTGTTTTATAAGCTTTTGTATAGAAAAGCAATATGGTGCAATTATGAAGCCAGTCAATGATCGTTCAACAATTACAGGGGTGTATTTTTCAAGTGACCTTTTTGTATACGAAATTAAAGCAGTGTCATTAGATTTTTTAAAAATCAGTTACCCTGGTCCGGAATTGAATCGGCTGGTTTTGAAAAAAAAACAAGTGCTGTATCTATTATTACACTTGATCATATTGTGGGGGGTAAGGGGTCTACGATTAACATCTTGTGGACCCAATTATCAACCTCACCTGCCCGCGGTACCCCCTGCGGTCAGCAAACGAGGCTCTGGCGACCGATCGAAGGCGGTATAACCATCGCAATGCCGGCCTATAGAAATCCCCTGGTCGGAGACGGGCAGCAGCGTCTCTGATGCAAATAGACCGGCACTGCGGTTACCAACCCGCATGCCAAGCGTGGTAACTATGGCATTTAACCCCCAAATGAAAAAGCACCACAGAAAATGGCCCTCAGTTCCCGGTGACCCCGCTATTCCCGGCTACGGCAGCGGTCGCGGTAACAAAAAAAAATTTTTCGGAGGACAGGGATGAGTGGCGCCGTCTTGGGGAGGCCTAAGTCCAGCAGTGGACTGCAAATGGCTGACGACGACGATATTGTGGCTTATAATGACCAGTTTCTGTTGTGGTATACTGAACGTGAAATTAAATGAATGGATAGATTTTTAACAAAATGATATATTATTTTTAACTTTACATTTTGGTGGTCATTTAACCGCACTATAATATTGTTACGACTGACAAAGACCGATTCACATCTGCAGTTTATTGCCTTCCCGCATTTGGATTTCTAGGAAATTAAGTCGACGATACGGGCGGGCACACTTGTATTTGGGAAATATAAGAGGAGGCAGTCTAGCGAGAACCACGATAAAGGCGAGACTTGTGTGCATTCGATAACCTATATAGTGACGGACTTTTCGCGTGTTATTGAATCGCGCATTACGTGTGAACTAATAGTGTTCAGTTATGTTTGTACCTGTGTTCTACGTGTTTGTATAGTTCTAATAAATTCTATAGTAATTCCAACGGCACTTTCAATTCGAGTCCCGCACTCGTAACAATATAATATACATACATACATACATACATAACTTCACGCCAGTTCCCTTGCGGGGTAGGCACGGACAACAGAGCGCCATTTAGGCTTATTCTTACACACCTCACTTGCTTCTTTGACATTCATAACTCTTGTCATGCATGCTCGTCTGTTCTTAAGGCTCCTGACATCACCTTCTGCTAGTACACGATCAATTTGATCATGGAAGGTGTGTCGTGGCCTTCCACGACTTCTGCATCCATCCACTTTTGCATTGTATATCTGTTTAGTCATTCTTTCATCATGCATTCTTTCCACATGCTCGAACCACCGGAGCATTCCTTTCCTTACCTTCACCCCGACACTTTCTTTCAGGCCAACATATAATATAATAGCAATATAATAGCAGACTTGGTGTCCTCGATATTGGTCATGTTGTTGTCTATAAAATAGTTGAGAGTGT
This sequence comes from Dendrolimus kikuchii, assembly GCA_019925095.2. Lineage (NCBI taxonomy): Eukaryota > Metazoa > Arthropoda > Insecta > Lepidoptera > Lasiocampidae > Dendrolimus > Dendrolimus kikuchii. The sequence goes on from CM034390.1 coordinate 777,403, forward strand.
GTGAAATCACGCGCACTTGGCTGATTTATTACTTTATTTTTTGCCCTAACAATCACGTAATGTTCAAAATATAACCTAGAAACATGTCTGATATTTTAATCAACTTTACCCAAGTTATAACAGGGCAAATATCGTATCCCTACGCCGTGTTGGAGTGAAATATTCGCGGTAACCTCTTGATCTTCGGTAGCAGTTATGGCAATTAACGAGTCGCGCAACTGTCGTTATCTCGAAACTAACAGTGCCCCCTTAATAAACAACTAATAACAAATTAATGCGAGAAGTTGCAACCGCAGTACACAGTAACCGAGGTTGTCAAAGTTTGCGGTACAGCGTAACAAGTAGTTTGGAATTGCAATGTTGCGGAAAAGTTATTGAATGGGAGAAAAGGGGTTACATTGTATTATTGTCACACCAATGATTACTCCACTACTTTCAATACAATATGATAGATGTGAAATGTAAATTATAGTATATTAGAGGCCCGGCTTGGTTTCACCCACGCTCTGTCCCGCTCCCGTAGTATATATCGTCTTCTTATATAGCCTACGACACTCCCTGTTAACGTAGCTTTCCAACAGTAAAAGAATTTTTTAAATCGGTTTAGTAGATCCAGAGATTACCCCCTACAACGTCACGAACTCACAAACTTTACCTCTTTATAATATTAATATAGCTAGTATAGATATGCGGGTATATTGTAATCACTTTTTCTGTTCTCATACTATATTTATAGGGTGTCAGTGGGGTCGGCATTGGCAGTTGTTATCCGATCGCCAGGGTGGCAGCAAGTCATACTGTGGTATACTATACAGATGCCGTTCCAAAGATATTTCTAAAGACAGTGCATAAACAATTTTGAACCAAGAATTGATCTTTATGAAATTCTTTATATTAGTATCAGAAGATGAAAGAAGGATATCTTACTTAAAAACACAATAACTTCAATAAAAATCATATTTGGTGTGTTTTAACGAATGTGCATTGTAATAGCAGAGGCATTAAAAACACCACGACCCCGGCTCATGGCGTCAGGCGGCACCAAGGGGTTTTAGTGGGTATTCCGGCTTCTCTAGCCGGCGAGTCCCACACTCCCCCGCCGAAGTGTGCCCGGCGGGGGGTCCGCAAACGGATTTCCCCTTGTAAAAAAAAAAAAGTGGTAGAGTATTACCCCGACTGGATGGCTACCACCCCTGGTCTAGAGTACGCCACCATAACAACTTTGAGTTGTGTTTGAGCATTAGTGACCAGGTTCCAGTCTCCATTAAGAGAGCAGCAGCGCATTTGCAGTCTTTGGTGTTGCAAATGTCCATAGGCTACCTGGTGGACATAAAACAAGCCGCAATTGAATGAAATTAAACTTCAAAAAAATTTCGCACTTCTAAAACATAACACAAAACGTTAAAACTGTTACAGAATAGACTTTGAGAACCGCTGATCGCCGGTGAATTCCCTGCCGGTCGGAACTCGGCCCACTGTACAAATTAATTGAAAAGCCCCGAGTTACCCTCAACACCCGCATTGATCTCGCGGCGCGGCCGCAACCGCCGTTCCAATGCCTGTGTTCTACCACTCACACTTCTAAATACAAGATTTCATTGAAATATAGCAAAGAAATGGGTTAACAAACCACCAGCATTAAAAAAACGGCAATATATTTTGAAATAATGGTCTATCTCTATTGCGGACCTATCTTATAATAAGCGCCTTTATCCTATAATTTCCGGCATGATTTTTGAGCATCCCGGCACGAGTTTGAGGCTTGCGTCAAGGAGACATATAGTCTTAATCACAATATATATTTTTTTTTTATTGCAGGAGTTCAGCAGACAGGCAGACGGCCCACTTGATGGAAAGCGGTTACCATCGCCTACGGACATTTGCAACACCAAAGTTGCTACAAATGCGCTGCTGCTGTCTTAAGGGAGCGTGTAAATATATTTTATATTTATTTAAAATATTCTTTTACATACATACATAACTTCACGCCAGTTCCCTTGCGGGGTAGGCACGAACAACAGAGCGCCATTCTTACACACCTCACTTGGTTCTTTGACATTCATAACTCTTGTCATGCACGCTCGTCTGTTCTTAAGGCTCCTGACATCACCCTCCGCTAGTACACGATCACGATACGACGATACACGATTTCCTTACCTTCACCCCGGCACTCTCTTTCAGACCAACTCTCTTTCTTGCTTCGGTATTACGAAAGCGGTCCGCGAGCGTCACTCCGCAGATTTTGCGCAGTGCTCGCATCTCGACCGCGTTTACTCTACTTTCATGCTCTCTCTTCCATACCCAACTCTCAATATTCTTTTACACTGAAATTAATGGACAAAAATGTCATTGAAAGGGGTCATTGCACTCTAATTAAGAATTTGCAAACTTAGGTTAGTATACTAATATACTAGCTGTGCCCGCGACTTCATCCCCCAAAGTTAGTCGACCGCGCTTGAATTAGTTGTAACAACGATACACCGGTTGCCTTAGAAGGGCCTTCATCCATGAATGCCATTTGAAGTCTATCGTACTGTTACGACCGAGGTGCAGACAAAAGTGGATTCACACCTGCATACCATAAAAGCACACTTTATTACCTTTCCGCATTTGGACTTCTTTTGTTTACTTTGTGTTTAAAATTTGTGATTAGAAAAACAGCCCATTGCGTATTGTAATCTTTTATGGTAGTCATTAGCCAGGTGTGATTCTAAGAAATTCAGTCCACGCGGGCGAGAGACATATTGTATTTGTGTAGTATAAAGCAATGCCCCAATGGAGAGATCGTCAGTCGAGCGATAACTACGAGCGAAGCGAGACTTGTGTACATTCGGTAATCTATTTAGTGACGGACTTTGCGCCTGTTATTGAATCGCGTATTACGTTTGCACCGGTTGTATTCACTTATATTTGTACCTGCGTTATACATGTTTGTATAGTTCTAATAAATTCTATAGTAATTCTAACGGCATTTTAATTCGAGTCCTGCAACTCGTAACAGGACGATTCGTCCGGTTTCAGGCGACACTTGAAATCGTAAAAATCTTAGCGCGAAAATGTTCCCGGCGCAGATCCATTCTTCAATTAGACACGATATTTCAAACTCGCAAAAAATGTGAAGGGAAATTTTGAAATTGGAACGTACCTATTTTTAGTTATAAATAATCATACTTTCAACATAGATTATAACTGGCCAGTCTCACATACATAAAAACTTTTTTTCGCAATACTTTCTTAGTGGCCTGGTATATATATATATACATACATACATACATAACTTCACGCCAGTTCCCTTGCGGGGTAGGCACGAACAACAGAGTGCCATTTGGGCTTATTCTTACACACCTCACTTGCCTCTTTGACATTCATAACTCTTGTCATGCAAGCTCGTATGTTCTTAAGGCTCCTGACATCACCTTCTGCTAGTACACGATCAATTTGATCACGGAAGGTGTGTCGTGGCCTTCCACGACTTCTGCATCCATCCACTTTTGCATTGTATATCTGTTTAGTCATTCTTTCATCATGCATTCTTTCCACATGCCCGAACCACCGGAGCATTCCTTTCCTTACCTATATATACATATATATATATATATATATATATATATATATATATCTGGTCTGAAAGAGAGTGTCGGGGTGAAGGTATATTCCTTACCTATATATACATATATATATATATATATATATATATATATATATATATATATATATATATATATCTGGTCTGAAAGAGAGTGTCGGGGTGAAGGTAAGGAAAGGAATGCTCCGGTGGTTCGGGCATGTGGAAAGAATGCATGATGAAAGAATGACTAAACAGATATACAATGCAAAAGTGGATGGTTGCAGAAGTCGTGGAAGGCCACGACACACCTTCCATGATCAAATTGATCGTGTACTAGCAGAAGGTGATGTCAGGAGCCTTAAGAACAGACGAGCTTGCATGACAAGAGTTATGAATGTCAAAGAGGCAAGTGAGGTGTGTAAGAATAAGCCTAAATGGCACTCTGTTGTTCGTGCCTACCCCGCAACGGAACTGGTGTGAAGTTATGTATGTATGTATGTATATATATATATATATATATATATATATATATATATATATATATATATATATATATATATATATATATATATATATATATATAAAGTACAATATTTTATCAAAATACTTCGACTATGTAAATATAATGATTAATAATTGCTTGATTATTTCGCTTCATTTTCCTTGAATAACTTTAATAGTCTGAAAGCCCACAAAAATTAACGGGAATATTCCAACAGAAAAATGTTGAAGCGCTTCTCGTATTACTTTCTCGCCCAGTGAATTGCTTGATTTGCGGACAGACCCACTGAAAAGGAAATCTTAAAAAATCCCAAAGCTATTTTTTCGACCTGCGAAGCCAAGATTCGATTTCTTAATAATAATTTTTAATATTCTGTATCTACGTAGTAGTATGTGCACCATTCCTAAACAAGCTTTCTATTTTTAAAATAAGACATCATCAAAAATTACATTTAGCTTGCTTGCTTTTTGCAGGGCATTCCATTAGTAGATCACAACGTCCAAAATGCTCAGATAGCCATTCCACAAGGTGACCGCGGTCGTTGCGGTCGTGGCGAAAAAGTCAAACACATAAACGTCATTATTTTTAATCACACAACGCTCACAACGACCCATGTCAAGAGGTGGGTCGAATAGCCGTTCCACTTGGGTCTACGATCATAAAGCCGGCAAGCAAGTGGAACAACTTTATATCTCTACGAAAAGATTTTGCCTCGTGGTAGGGCATTTGCCCGACTGGATGGCTAGCACTCCTGGTCTAAAATATGTCGCCATAACAACCTTGAGTTGTGTTCCGGCATCAGTGACCAGGTTCCAGTTTTCCTTAAGAGAGCAGCAGCGCATTTGTAGCACCTTTGGTGTTGCAAATGTCCATAGGCGATGGTAACCGCTTTCCATCAAGTGGGCCGTCTGCCTGTCTGCTGATCTCCTGCAATAATAATAAAATAAAAAAAATCTAGTTACATTGCAAAACCCACATGTTACACAATTTTTCTCTAATCCATCCTAAGGTTGTCTGGAAGAAATTGCTTTTAGTGATAAGACCGCCTATTGTCTTCTGTACTTAAACTTCTTAAATTGTATCTTAATGTTATGCAATAAAGTATATTCTATTCTATTCTATTCTATTTTTCTTCAAAAAGTTGTAATTGAATAAAATTAATGGATCTATATTGACTAATGCCTTCTTCTCACTGTTTAAATACAGTATTATTCAGTCAAAAATCATTGACTCCCAACAAAGTCTGTGTCCATAAACAATATTTCCAACTGAACAAACAGCGCTGAGAGCCGAGACTCGCTACGGCAAGGTTTGTTTGGAGAAAATACGTTATTCCAGCAACTTGAGTAAGTAAGACTCTCTGCTTATTTTGAGAATGTAAATTAAATGCATAAGGTAGCAGTGATTGAGTATAAATATTATAATAATAACAACAACGATCCCGCAGGGGGGCTTTGTGGCGAAGCCTTAGGTGAGTAGCGACACCTCGTACCTGACTCCGGGGGCCAAGACAAGGCCCCCACCTCCGTGCTTGCCTTAGCCAGCCGGCACGGAGTGGAGATCGCTAGAGCTCAAGCTCCAGGGGTGGAAGTGATAAATGGCATTACGTCAGAAGTAGCTTCGGTGCCACCCACCTCTCTACACCCCTTAGTCACTCACGGTCCGGCCTAAAGGCGGTTACTCCTAGGATTAAGACTTTTTTTATTACATACATACATACATACATAACTTCACGCCAGTTCCCTTGCGGGGTAGGCACGAACAACAGAGCGCCATTCAGGCTGATTCTTACACACCTCACTTGCTTCTTTGACATTCATAGCTTTCGTCATGCACGCTCATCTGTTCTTCAGGCTGCTGACATCACCTTCTGCTAGTACACGATCAATTTGATCATGGAAGGTGTGTCGTGGCCTTACACGACTTCTGCAGTAGTTTTTACAAATTCCGAACAAACAGACAAACACAAATATATAAAAAAAAGAGTACACTTACTGCAATTTTATATTATTAGTATATACACACATGGCACTAGATAGGACAATATATATAAGTACAGATATAAGGCCAACACTGCACATGCACTTCCTCACAACACCAGCATGTAACAGATACACTCTACATTAGTATAAGTTTAGTATTAAAATTAGAATAAATTAATATAATAAGTTATTCGTAAGATACATACACCTCAACACAAAAATCAATAAATTAATGTCACACACAAGAACCAAAATAACTAATAAACGTGTTAAATTCAAAAAATTAAGTTGTAAAAAAGGGTATGGAATTCGAATCAGTAGTGTTGTTAATAATAATAATAATAATCCCGCAGGGGGGCTTTGTGGCGATCCCGCAGGGGGGCTTTGTGGCGATCCCGCAGGGGGCTTTGTGGCGAAGCCTTAGGTGAGTAGCGACACCTCGTACCTGACTCCGGGGGCCAAGACAAGGCCCCCACCTCCGTGCTTGCCTTAGCCAGCCGGCACGGAGTGGAGATCGCTAGAGCTAATTCTCAAGCTCCAGGGGTGGAAGTGATAAATGGCCTAACGTCGGAAGTAGCTTCGGTGAACCTGCAGCCCACCTCTCGACACCCCTTAGCCACTCACACCCATGTTGCCCCTGTCTTTATGGCATTTTTTGGGGCCCATGCAGGGAGTGGCGAGTCACCGTCTGCCCATTTTTCCATGTTCCCTGAACATTGCGACGGGCAGACGCCATAGTCCCCATATCCCCAGACCCCTAGTACCATTAGCAGTTCACCACAATAGCCCGGTACTTTTTGTCCTCATTTCCCACAATAGTCCTACACTGGCCGGGGCTTGTCCTTGGGTGCATTACTATATGGTGTGGACAGGGATAATCGCCGGTCAGTGTCACGCCACATTTACATTAAATTTGTCAAGGGGCCTCTACGTGTTGGCCTTCCCATGGCCCCACGCAAGCCCCCCAAAAGTCCGGACCATTTTCATGGCCCGTGGTCTTCAAAGACATACAGTATAATAATAAAATATTATTAGTATAAGTATTAAGCGTTATTTTAGGTAAATCATATAGTCCATTATTTCAAATAACGCAATAAAAGTCAGAAAATTGAACTGATAAAATTCCACCAAATAAAATAAACGAGCGCAAGAAACGGCTACGCACCCGAAAAAGTTTTCACATAAAACACTTTAACATATATTATTCAACTAGCTGTGCCCGCGACGTCGTCCGCGTGGAATTTGTTTTCAAAGCCCCCCGATTTTTAAAACATTCTCCATTGGTGCTCTAGCCTTCCTCTATAAATGGGCTATCTAACACTGAAAGAATTTTTCAAATCAGACCAATAATTCCTGACATTAGCGCGTTCAATTAAACAATATATTAGTATATTTGGCTACAACACTAATACTTATATTTTAAATATCGCGATATCTTTTGAATGAAATGTCCGAATTGAATAATTCAAAAAGTTCTGGAAAGGTATTATAGAGTAATTTATTTTGATAAGGATAAATACCAAGGTACAAAATAAAGAGTTTTTGAAGCGACGGTATTTTAATTATTAAAAAATAAAAGAAAACACTTATTGTGAGATAACTACAATAGTTAGACATATGGTTACGCGATATTTTTTGTAGACAATTATATGTTCTGCAAAGTGGTAGTACATTGTTTTGTTCTATAATCAATAGTTTTCGCAGCGCACGGCGTGTAAGGATTTTTTCGGGTCATTTTTTTACACCTTGGGTTACATTATTGGACTTTTAATAAGGATCCCTATTTTTTTTTGAAAATATAATATAGCCTATAGCCTTCCTCGATAAATGTACTATTCAACACTGAAAGAATTTTTCATATCGGACCAGCGGTTCCTGAGATTAGCGCGACAAACAAACAAACTCTTCAGCTTTATAATATTAGTATAGATATACTAAACGAAAATGAAGTCGCAGGCAAAGTGGAAAGATTGGCGAAGCTGTTTCTTATTTTGTCTTTGTCGTAACAAATAAAGTCCGACCGTGCCTATTGACATTATTTAATCCGCTGGGAATTATTTCACCCCCACTGGGGTAGGGGGGGGGGAGGTGGAGGGCGCCATAGATAGCCGGGTTCCGTGGGATACAATGCCTCTTTGAATAATAATAACTGAGGCATTTGAGCAGAAAAATCATGCCCAAGGCAATCTTGTTTCTTACAACCAATCAGATTTGAGCTGCTTGACACGACGGATGACTTTAAAACTCATTTGTTAAAAATACCGTGAAAACTCCATATAACGATTTTCTCGATTCATGACCGGTTCCTATATCTTACCGACCGTTCATTTGCCTTAAAATTTGACATAAGCTCCAAACTAGTAATGTCAAAATTCAACCGATGATAAAGCCAGTGAATAGTAAAAAAAACTATTCAATCACTTGCTTTACCATCGGTTGAACTAAAATTTTAAGGCAAATGAACGGTCGATTACGTATAGGAACTGGCCATTAATAAATTCTTAGAAATCTCATAGAACTGGCCGTAAGAGTTATTACAAAATATCTATATTTTTCCATTAATACAATTTTTTTTTAAACTCTTTATAACGTAACGAATTATCAATATTGATGTAGGGGATTATTTTATATAATATATATTTAATGGCGAAAAGGTAAATAAAATTCGCTTCTGTGTAAAATATTATATTTTTTACTTGCTCTCTGAATTTTTTTCCTTGTTAGTGACATATTGAAAACAAAAGTTATCACATTACATCATAGATTTAAATTTTAAAAGACACTCTAAAAGTTCTAAGAATTGCAAAACATTAATATAAAGTATAATTAACCTGCGTATACCGTTTTTTGTCAATTTACAACCTTTGCATTAAGTATTCTACCAATCCAGCTAACAAGACTTCATGTCTCGACAGGTTCCAACATATGCGTTTACCATAAGAGAATTTAGACATTTAAACTTGTATAATAAATTAATTGTAAATAAAATATTAAAGTGTGCGTTCATTACAATACAATACTTTTTAAGTTTGCTTACCTTACTAAAACGAATCTTAGACTAAACTAACCTCCATGTAACAAACCGCATTGTAACAAATTTCTTGATAAAACGAGTATTTACTATAAAAAAAATTATATCTCTCAGATTCGTTGCGTCAAAGTTACACTGTATTACGGTCACGAGTAGTAATACAAAAACAGATTTTCACAATCTGTGTGTTGGTCTACTTGGTTAAAGAAGCGGACATATCTTGGTGACAGCTTCTGTGGTTGAGCGGGCTGAGCCTTTATCACTTTACTCACTGGAACGCAGAAACTTCAGGTTAGACTCCCGGTATGGTAAATTTCGTAAAACAAGCTTTCCGTTATTGACTATGGTCTGGGTGTCTAGAATCGGCTCCATGAAATTTGTTGTATATTACCCATAAAACAAGCATAATTTCCTTAGCGTGGGTATAGAGTCCCACGCAAACTAAAGGAATTAAAAGTGGCAGCTCCGATATTTAATAGATTCTCCTTCGTTAAGTAGCCAGGAAATAAATTTATAGCTTTAATTATGGAATATTTTGTATTTAAAACGTAGTTTCGTTTTAACAGATTTAAGCGCGGTAATTTATTATTAATTATTTGATTTTCATTATTCAGACGTTTCGGCCGCTTCTCAGTAGCCGTTATCACGGAAGACGAAGATGTAGATGTAGATGAATAAATATTGTTAAAGTTTTATTTAGCCTACCGCCAACTTGTTCATTTTAATTATTTAGTTTTAATTTTGTTTATGGTTAGTATTTACTTTGTGGGAGCCTAATCTAATTTACCACCGCTTCGCAACATGTTATGGATTGAAGAGAAGAAGCGGCGCAAAAAACTCTTCAGCAAACATGCCTAGCTCTAATAATTTTATATAATATTAAAATGGGTGGAAGGAAAAATAAAAGAAATTATCAATCAAGTTGGTTTGTGTTCCGTTGCACGCAGAAAGAGCTCAGTGTCTTAGGGTCTGGCAGTTGGTTTTTGCTGGGTTCGTGTCTTAATAGTTTTGATGATTGGATTCCAAACAGGTGGTACTTGCCAACCATCTTCTCTATTGAAATTTTGGGTATTTTTTTAATTGAATATCTAATAATAAAAAGCAAATAAATTACCGCGCTTAAAACCGTTAAAACGTAGTTTTATTGTGTATACTAGTCGCGAAAATTTAAGAAAATATTATTTTGTATTTATTATTCAATAATTATCTATATTTTTCTAATCCATCCTAATAAAGGTTGTCTAGAAGAAATTGCTTTTAGTGATAACACCGCGTATTGTTTTCGATGCTTAAACTACTTGAACAATATCTTAATATTATGCAATAAAGTATCATCGATCGATATACGGTTTAACTAATACAGTAATCCCCTATAATACGGTAGATTGGTTCCGCGTTATAGGGAAACGCTTTGTAGGAGTATTCCCGTATAAGGCGTTTTTATGACCCCATATAACGCGTTACGTATCAATTATTCACGTTTAACTTTTCTCGCTAAAGGGATTTAAATCTAATATTAATAAAAAAACTATATATATATATAAATAATATCAGCCCATTAATGTCCCACTGCTGAGCTCGGGCCTCCCATTATAGGGGGAACAGACAGTATACCCGCCACGCTTGTCCAAGGCGGCTTGGCAGGTTTGACACATCGGTTATCTCGATGTGCAGGTTGCATCACGATGTTTTCCTTCACCGTTGTTAGCACATGGTAATTGTAACAATATGCACATTAGATCAGAAAATTGACTAAGAGGTGCATGCGTTCCGGCCAGGATCGAACCCGCGCCCTCTGAGTCTGGGACGAGTGCGCTAGCCATTACGCTACCACGAAAAAACTATATTATGAACGAAATGTGTACATTTTAATGCTTATGCACTAAAAAATTAGATAATTTCAATTTTAATTTTATAACAACACAATTGATACACGTGCGAAACTAATTATGAACTGTAAAAATCGTTATGCGGAGTGACGCTCGCGGACCGTGTTCGTAATACCGAAGTAAGAGAGTTGGTCTGAAAGAGAGTGTCGGGGTGAGGGTAAGGAAAGGAACGCTCCGGTGGTTCGGGCATGTGGAAAGAATGCATGATGAAAGAATGACTAAACAGATATACAGTGCAAAAGTGGATGGATGCAGAAGTCGTGGAAGGCCACGACACACCTTCCATGATCAAATTGATCGTGTACTAGCAGAAGGAGCCTTAAGAACAGACGAGCGTGCATGACAAGAGTTATGAAGGTCAAAGAAGCAAGTGAGGTGTGTAAGAATAAGCCTGAATGGCGCTCTGTTGTTCGTGCCTACCCCGCAAGGGAACTGGCGTGAATGTACAAATCATTATAAATGTTACAGTACAGAAATATAATGTGGGAAATCCCCGCGTTATATGGGGGAATGCACGTGTTATACGGGGGATTGAAATCGCGTAATATGAAAATGCGTTATAAGAGTACCGTGTTATAGGGGTACTGTAATTATTTTGGCAGGATTAAGAACGGCGATCGCAACGCTGCGTCTGTGGGACTTCTTTCGTGGAGCAAATTTTACACACTGTCTATTGTATTGGCCATACGTTAAGGAATTGGATCACGTAATAATACGAGTGCCTTCTATGTGCCTTTCCTTCACACCTTTGCAGCTCCTAATAACCCTTTCCTTATCCCATAATTCGTAAAAATTATGAATGCCGCGCCACCTAGCGGACGGCCAGTCGTCGATCTGTTACGGCGGAACAATTACGTGCGCGTGCGCCACCCTCTTGCTACCCTTACCATAAGTGCTGTGCAAATTATTCATAAACTATAAAAATCAAGAAGTGCTGTGTTTCCTGACTTCCGTCATCGGCATCAAGACAAAAAATCGGTGAGTCCTCTCTCGTATCCTATCCTCTGTCAATAGAGGGTTACTTATATTTTATTGCGTGATCCATTCTGCCATTTTTGCCAACGCGACGAGACAATAAAAAAAAACCAGTGCGTAACTAGTCTATACTATAATAAGCTTTTTTAAAAAGGTTTTTAAATACAAGATTTTGAGATCCTGGATATCATGTAGCAGCAGAATGCTAGCCAAGACAAGTAAAACGAGCCCAAACACGACGGGTCTATCTTTTTTAGTACAGGAGTTCCTATGGCCACCTTCCGACTCCATCATCAGATCAGCTCCATGGTACCATAATATTGCATTGTCACGCGATATACATATGCGTGCAAAATTTCAGCTCAATCGGAAACCGGGAAGTTGGTCAAATTTAACTTGCAAGATTACTACATACTTACATACATACATACATAGGTACATCCATTGCAAGTTAAATGAAAGCTTGTAATAAATGTAGTCGAGTTGGCACAATTATTATTTTTTTTAAATATCAAGGGGGCTAATTACTTTTAGAATTTACGTCTGTCTGTTAAGGCATCACGGGGAATTTACGGAACAGATTTAAATATAACTCGATACAGAGATAAATTATATCTTTTTTTTTGTTGAAGCAATGGGAATACGTGTCGTACACTACCGGGCTCTTTGTAGAGGTTAGACCAAAACGACGATAGTTAGAGCACACGACTAGAAAATGATGTAACAAAAGTACAGCCGGCATGTGTGGAGACTCAGCTGGTAAACTCGATCCCAATATGCTACTACTCCACTAAACCTTCCTACATCTCATGTGCCCGCGTTTCTGGTGGGAAGAGCATGATACTTGGAACTTTTTTTTTTTCAAATTCAAAAGTTTTTATTCAAATTAAGTTCCACTAGAGAACACTTTTTGAAGGTCATACATGTAAGTTAAAATTTAATTTTTACTTCCTATTCTATGTACACCGCTTCGCAACGTGTTGATGCTGTAAAGGAGAAGAAGCGGCAAGAAACTCCCCAGCAACACGTCTAGCTAAATATTGTTTTTCTTTATATTTCATATTCTATTTATATCTCAAATCCTTTAAGTTTTGTACAGAAGTATGTTACAGAATTACTTTTTGAAGAATTAATGGAGTTGTAGCAAACAATGCATACTCAATAAGACCAAGACAATAAAAGGAAAGAAAAATAATGTTATAGTTATAATAATGACATGACGTGCTAAAATGTTATGCTGCAATATGTCTCCACAAATTCCTTACAAGCATGGCAAGATAAAAAAAAAGTTATACAAAATTTAGTATAAGAGGTTGGAGCGAGCTGCTATGTAAATGAATTTTTGTCAATAGTGTAGTATCCCCTTTTTAGCAAGATGCTTTTTAATTTAGTTTTAAATTTAGTGAAAGGCAGGTCTAATATTTTACTCGGAATCTTATTGAAGAAGCGTATACCAACCCCCAAGAAAGAGGACAGTACTTTTTCTAATCTAAAAGATGGCAATATCAGTCTTTTATATATAGAATAGGTTCGCGTTTGACTGACATTGGGCCTGATGTCAGGTGGAAATGCAGTCTAAGGTGGAGCACGCTTACCTGGTACGAGACTTGAAGACACCTAGATTGTATTCTTCAGGAAAAACAGACGACGGTAAAGAGTTCCACTCTTCAGCGGTGCGTGTGATGAAAGAGGAAGCATAGCGTTTCGTCCGCTTCGTTGGCATTTCCACCAGATATCGGTGGCGTGAATGCGTACGTCTGCTTGTCCGGTGGTAAAATGATGAGGAAGGAACCAGTTCATGTAATTCCGCGGCACACTCCCCGAAGTGTATCCTATAGAATACCGACTAACTAGCGACCTTACGTCGATGACTTAGGCTCTGAAGCCTCTCGTCGAATAGTCGGTTATTGCCTATCAGTTTCCTAGCTCTATCTCTATCTGGTATTTAGATATTTTTTTTATTTTATTGCAGGAGATCAGCAGACAGGCAGACGGCCCACTTAATGGAAAGCGGTTACCATCGCCTATGGACATTTGCAACACCAAAGTTGCTAAAAATGCGCTGCTGCTCTCTTAAGGGAAACTGGAATTTGGTCACTAATGCCGGAACACAACTCAAGGTTGTTATGGCGACTTACTTTAGACCAGGGGTGGTAGCCATTCAGTCGGGCAAATGCCCTACCACCTGGCTGTGGGTTGTTAAGTCGCCTCTTACGACAGGCCGCCCCAACGCAGGAAATTGTATTCTTTCTCCGTTCTTGCACGGATAATAGATAAGCGATACCAAAGATGAGAGCAGCACTCCATGCAACATCATAGTTACGCCCATGCTGTAGTGTGCCTTGAGAAGCAAAGCAAACTCACATCATCAACAGAGGTTAGATCCATAGCGTCTCCAGATGCTTGTGGACCCCTGTAGATAACCTATATCCTGGGCCAACATTTAAATCCTACTAATCCTTCCTACTAATATTATAAACGCGAAAGTTTGTAAGAATGGATGTATGTTTGTTACTCTTTCACGCAAAAACTATGCAATGGATTTTGTTGAAACTGTACAATAATATAGCTCACACATCAGAATAACACATAGGCTATAATTTATAAAGATATAGTGTGAATTATCCAAAATGTAACGATTTTCCGTCACAACGCGGGTGAGTGCTAGTACTTTATATTCTGATAAATGACGTCGTTTCTGTGAGAAACACGATACACGAATATAGCCTAAAAAATGGCGGTGCTGTCGTGTTTTGTTTCGGCGCCGTCGTTCGAATTAACTAATAAAATACGACTTCATGGCTGTCGGAGACAGCGTCATACTAAGTTCAATAGTTCTACCAGTGCAAAACTAGATGGCGCTGTCTCCTAATCAAACACGATATTGTTTGCAATACATATTATCATAACCTGTTTTGGATGTGTTTCAATTCTAAGTTTGGAGGAGAAGAGGCGGCGGAAGAAACTCTCCAGCAACACGCCTATGCTAATCTTGTATGGCTACTTGTGTCTGTAGTGAGTGAGTGTGATTTGTGGGTCTTAACCTTTGTGGAAGAGGATCCGAGCCGGGGGCTCTCCGGCGTCTGTTATGCCAGGCTGATGTTCTGGAATTGAAACATGATAGACTAGGATCGGCTCGCCGACAGAGTCGATAGTTGATCCCAAAATAATCACTTCAGCCTGTTGGCTTAGCTCATTCAGCCTTTTACGGCTAATTCTCAATATAGAGTTAATTCCCCGCAGCGGTCGAGCCGAGGTCGAACCTCACAGGAGGTGCCTCCTCGAGCGCGCTGCTTCCGGGCTGAACGCCTCCGCTCCCACGGAGTCGGGAAGCCCCCAAATTCCGGTAAAAAAAAACCAAGTTCAATTCAATAAACCAGTACATCAAGTTAATAAGTTAATTTATTTAGATTCAAGTATAGTTTAGGTCATCTTGAACAATGGCAATGCGACTAAAGTTTTGCTGGCACTACCAAATTTCTTGTTTCATGGTACTACTCAAACTACTCGTTTAATTTTAATAAGGTATAAGATTTGCCTTAACATTCCGCGACGCGCATCTCCAAAAGCAGCGACAGGCAGCACTGTGGAAATTATTTAATAAAACCGTACCTCTCCGGATGTTTTATGTTTTTTCACGCGACGACGAAATTGCCATTACATTATCAAATTAGAGGAAATTGAGATGTTCCTCAATTTGTAACGCGGAGGTGTTAAAGCATCTTCGGCGTTTTCCGAAGGAAATATTGTTTTAAATATTTATACTACAGTTACCGCTGGTGTCTTATTCAGTGTGATTCGTGTAGCCGTTTATAATATTATCATAAAATTGAATTCCAGATCACCTGGTCTTTCGAACCGAATATTCCAACTGGCGACCTATTTATACAGTCTGCAACAACCGTATTTTGCCATTTTATGGTTAATTCAAACCAAATTGTAAATTTTCGCATACCTAAAAAGTTAAATAAACAATCATTATCAATCTGCCCATTTACCCGTTTTCTGCCCTTGTTTTTTCTTTTTTGTTTTCTTATAAACATATTACTTCTGCCCTTATATATTTGAATACCCATTCCACATTCCTCAGATAATTACGCAAATTGCTACACGATAACTATTTTTTGGTACGTAGGTAGGTTAATATAACCTCGAGTACGTATTCTGTACTTTATTCAGCACACCTATTCTCGAATACTTGCACTAAACGTGATATCGGATCGATATAATAATATTGAATATTATATTCGTTTCACTCGGTGTGGTTAGCTTGCCGTGCAACTTTTATAGCTTATATATAGCTTCGTGTTTATTAAGACTCAGCGCACACGACAGTTTGATATATATTTTTTTTCCTAATCATTTTTATTTATTTCGTATTTCTTACGTTTCTCTGGCTGCTTTCTTGCGTGTTCTTTATTAGCATTAGTAAAAAAAAAAAAAAAGAAAAAAAAAAAAAAAAAAAAAAATGAAAAAAAAAAAAAAACAAAAAAAAATATTTTTTTTTTTTTTTTTTCGTTTGCTTTTCCTTTTCTTATTGTGCACTTCTCATCGTCATGCCTACCAAATCGCAATCTGCCATCTTTATGCAAACCCATAAGTACATAACTTTCCTATTAGAGATAGCTAACCTTATATTAAAAGGAGACAAAAAGTATAGTGTAAACGATTTCATAGGGCGCTTTACAAAATTGGACGATATAAAGGGCAAGTTGGATACAGTATATTATGAGATCTTGGACTCTAAAGACCTTGACGACAAAGTGGAAAAATGGTACTTTGACTACTACACCTCGGCTATAGAAGCATATGAAAAAATTTTGGTGGCAAACATCACCATCAGCTCAAGCATCAAACCAAGCTCGCCCACATTCTCCACGTCTACTGTTCTGCCCAAAATAGATCTACCCAAATTTTCTTCCAAGCTTGAGGATTGGCCATCTTTCATAACAATTTTCAAAAGCCTTACGGACACTGCCGGTAATTTGTCAGGTGCAGTTAAATTACACTATTTATTTTCTTGCCTCTCCGGAGAAGCTCTCAGTATGGTATCACACCTCAAGGTTACCGATGAGAACTACGATGTAGCGATGACAACACTTGCCAATCGCTACGAAAATCGCCGAGTTCTCATTGATAGGTTTATAGATATGATACTAGAGTTACCCCACATCACCACCCGCTCACAAATCAGACAGTTATTTTTAGCCCCTCTTATTTCAACCCAATCGGCGCTTAAAAACCTAAACTTACCACTACATGACTCAGACTACGTCCTAGTGTCAATAGTAGTGCGGAAGTTAAAGGGCGAGCTTCGCACATTATTTGAACGAACGCATGGGTCTTCAGACACTCTGCCCACCTTAAAGGATGTAATCACATTCTTAGAAGACCATGCACGTTGCACAGAAACTGAGACATATAACCCACCCCCCCCTCCCCTCAGCCCGACATACAGACAAACTGAACGTGCTTCTCCCTCAGCACGGTACCAACCACGCGCTTCTGCACCCAGACCAGAAATTCGGCACGTTCGTTTTCAGCCCACTACTTCCGTCCGCCCACCTTTAACGCGCCCTGCATATCCTCTACAAAGTCAAGCGTACCCTGTACAGTACGCTCAAGGATACCCACAGTCTACACAATATTTCGAGCCCATAGCACAAGATTCCGCCCACCCACCAGCACCGACCAATAATTATTACTGCCCTTGGTGTCACGTTAGAGGACACAGGTTGCTGAACTGCGGTGAATACCTAAGACAGCCTACGCAAGGGCGCTGGGATTTTATCCAAGCTCATGAACGGTGCCGTAAGTGTCTAGGACCCCATTACTCTGACGAGTGCAGATCCACAGGACGGTGTAGAGAATGTGATAGCGAGAAACACCATACCACCTTACATCGCAGTGGCTTTGAATCACCCACATATGACAATTCTCACCTCTTGCCCCCACAACTAAGAGGACAAGAACACACCCGCCCAACCACGGAATCAAGAAACTCTTCTCGTCGTAATTCACCTATTAATTCACAACAATGACTACCTGCTACTCACTTACACAATACTACACTACACCCACCCATACCATCGCTACAATATACACCATCCACTACATCACGTAAACAAAATAAATCCCAGTTTCATACTCAGCACTATGATAATAAAGTTTATCATAATAATCACTTGCCCGGCAGCCCTGTTACTTCCTCTGATAAAGCTAACCAAAATGACAGTCATATTTCAGCACATACTCAGCACATTACAGTACACGATCCACCAGTTTTATTACCCACTGTGTCCCTAGAACTAGCAGACAACGCTGGAGAATTTCATAAGGCAAGAGCATTATTAGACAGCGGTTCCATGCTAACCTTGTTAACTAAAACTATGACACAAAAATTACGTTTGCCTGTCGAGCACACAGAACTAAAAATTACAGGAGTCGGTAATCAGCAGACTCAAAACTCTAGTTCTTCAACTACCATCACATTCCGCCCTATTCACACCGAAGTCCCAGTAATTAGCGCAAAGGCATACATTCTACCAGATTTGACAGGTCTTTTACCATTAACAATGTTACCTGACGTTGTTCCACTCCTCGACTCGACACAGCTTCCCCTAGCAGACTCGTCTTATCGTTTTCCAGCCGCTATTGACTTGATTATGGGTTCTGATGTCTTGGGCCAAATTTTGGATGGTAACAAAATTTTTTTGGGCCCCGGCAGGCCAATAGCCTTCGGCACGATCTTCAATTTCGCTCTTTTAGGTCCTATCAATCCAAACTACACAAAGCCTGAGCCTCAAGTTAATTCAGCACTAGTAAATATTGACTGTTTACAACCCCAACACTCAAATAAAGAAATACACTCCGCTCTGGAGAGATTCTGGGAAGTCGAAGAAGTGCAATCAAAGGACAACTCAACCTCTGACGAGTGTGAGGAGAACTTTCGTTCTACCACCACACGTGATCCCACAGGGCGATACATAGTATCCCTTCCCTTTCTTACAAAGGCACCTAAGCTCGGTGCAACCCACGCTATTGCACTACGACGATTCCTTAATTTGGAGCGCAAACTCCAAAGAGATCCTACCCTCCGCTCAAAATATATCGACTTCATGAAGGAATACATTGACATGGGCCACATGGCTCTTTGTCACCCCAGCACATTTAAAGGAAAAGACCATTTTTACGTCCCGCATCATGGCATCTTCAAAGCCAACTCTGAAAAACTTCGCACGGTTTTTGATGGCAGCTGTAAGAGCTCTAATGGTGTCAGTCTTAATGACTGTCTGCACACTGGCCCACCGCTCCAACGTGATATTACTGACATCATTCTAAATTTTCGTACTCACAAAGTGGTCTTTAGTACAGACATCCAGATGATGTTTAGAAATATACTAGTTCACCCAGACCACAGACGGTTCCAACTCATTCTATGGCGCTCTTCTCCAGATCAACCTCTGCTCACTTACGCCCTGTCCACTGTCACGTATGGCCTACGACCCAGCCCCTTCCTCGCCAATCGATCTATTATACAGCTGGTCACTGATGAAGGTCACCGTTTTCCCCAGGCTGCACAGGTTCTTACGCACTCCATATTCGTGGATGACATTCTGACTGGGCATGATTCAGTTGACAAGGCAATAGCTCTGCAGACTGAACTCATTGAGTTACTAGCCCTAGGGGGATTTCATTTGCGAAAGTGGACCTCAAACTCTCGTCAGCTTTTAGAACGCTTCCCGGATGATCAATGTGACATACCCAAGGATTTTGATGTTGTACCCGACTCCAATGCAATCAAGGTACTTGGTATGCAATGGATACCCCAAACGGACGAATTTACATATCACATTTCGGTACCTACACTGGAAAAATTTACCAAAAGGTCAATACTCAGTACCATCGCTCGTTTATACGATCCTAGTGGATGGATCAGCCCAGTTATTTTCCGCGCAAAACTGCTCATTCAGCACCTATGGACTCTAAAGTTAGACTGGGATGAATCGGCTCCCAATGATGTCACATTTCAATTTCAGCACATTTTTGAAGACTTACCTCTACTCTCTGCTCTTCGACTCCCCAGAACAATTTGCACCAGCAAAGATTCCACCTACACCCTACACGGTTTTGCCGATGCATCCGAATCCGGATATGCAGCCGCAGTCTATCTTCATGAAACGAATATCACGGGTCAGGTACACGTCAGACTACTTGTTTCTAAATCCAAGGTAGCCCCCATTAAAACCCGACAGACTATACCAAAGCTGGAACTTTCAGCTGCACACCTCACTTCGCTGCTCATTTCTCGCGTCTCTGTTCAACTTTCTGCCCACATTACCATTCAGCAACACTTTTGTTGGTCAGACAGTACTATCGTACTCGCCTGGCTTAAAACTCCTTCTCAATCCCTACAGGTCTTTGAGGCCAATCGAGTCTCTGCCATTGCAGCCAATCCATGTAACCCTACTTGGAGACATGTACCCTCAGCTCTTAACCCTGCCGACTGTGCTAGCAGGGGAATATCAGCACAGGAACTCTTAGCCTATGACCTATGGTGGTCGCCTACTTGGCTCAAGGCCCCACCTGATACCTGGCCCACGATGCCCCCTGCTTTGGGTCATCACGTACTGCCTGGTCTAAAACCCAGAAAAATGGTAGCTCACATCGCGGTTCCTGATCTAGACACGGATTTACTCACGAGATTCAGCTCCTTAGACACACTTGTAGGCGTAACCGCATGTATTAAACGTTTTGCACACAATTGCTTGGTATCTTCTCACTCTCGCATCGTTGGTCCCATTACCGTAGACGAACGTAAGAAAGCGCTCTTACACTGGGTACGCTCAGTCCAACAAAATATGTTCGCTGAAGACATCCACCGACTGCAAACTAACAAATTATGTACAGTGCGAATACAACGCCTCTCGCCCTTTCTCAAGGATGGTCTTCTTAGAGTAGGAGGGCGCTTGTCCAACTCAGCCCTTAGATATGACACACAACATCCCCTCATCTTACCCAGTTCAAGCCCCCTTGTGGACCTAATTATAGATCATTTCCACACTATACACTGCCACCCGGGCGCAGATACACTACACGCACTACTCCGTCAACAATACTGGATTTTATCTGGAAGGCGAGTCATTCGTCACCGTGTCTTTAAATGTGTACGCGGTCTTAGGCATCGAGCTCAGCCGAATCCCCCTTTTATGGCCGACCTACCGGCTGATCGAGTCAGCCCACAACCGGTGTTTAGTCAAGTGTCCACGGATTTTGCCGGACCATTCCTAATTAAATCAAGTACTCTACGCAATGCCAAACTTCTCAAAGGCTACTTTTGTGTTTTCGTTTGTCTCGCCACCAAGGCAGTGCACTTAGAGGCTGTCTCGGAACTTTCTACGGACGCCTTTTTTGCGGCATTGCAAAGGTTCGTTAGTCGGCGCGGAATCCCTACCCTAATTCGCTCTGATTGCGGTACAAACTATGTCGGCGCAAGAAATCAGCTCATAGAAGTACAAAACTTCTTAAAGGCCAATGATGATAGAATTACGCACAAGCTAGCCACACAGCAGATCACATGGTTGCTCAATCCGCCCTCAGCTCCTTCTTTTGGCGGTCTGCACGAGGCAGCCGTGAAATCTACTAAGCAATTACTCTATCGCGTATTAGGTGAGAGAAGATTCTGCCCGGAAGGGATGACGTCGTCCGAGTCGTAGAACTCAGCACCAAGGATGGCAGCTTAACGAGACCAGTCACAAAGATTGCTCGTCTTCCCCTCGACGACAACAGCACTTAGTCAGCACTATAAATGGGAGCCGTCACCTTTTCCCCGGGCCCCAGGATGTTCACGCCACCGCGTAACGAACGATGATTCCCCGAAAAAGTAATTTACCCCGCACTTCCGCGTCTCAACGATCAGTCTGAATCGATCCGTCGTAAAAACATTCACGCATCGCGCGCGCATTTGAGATATCCACCCAATTGCAATACTAACCGGGTTCCAAGAGCTTGGTGATAAGTGGCAATCGCGAATACTGTGAAGCGTGTGGCCTCCATGGTGATCTTGCTGCGTCTCTTCCTGCCTGCCACGGGCGCCCTTATGTATTGTTCAGCTTGTTATTGACGACGCAGGTGGCCCGTGTTGGTGAGTCATCGTTCCACAGGAGCGTACTCGCCGCAGGGCCGCCTTCGGTTTGTTGCTATGGAGAATGATATGATAGTCTCATGATTAAATAGTGGATGCCTGGTGCACCACCATACAACTCCCCTAACGAAATAGTCGCTACGATCGATAGTAGTCCGGAGGTCGAAATCTTCGACCGCTCCTCGTCTGCCTGGTTGGATAGCTGCTTGATGCGGCTGAAGCCGTGTCAGTCAAGGTCTCTGGCGGCGTTTGATACTGCTCAGTTCACATGTAGGCTGGTTTTTGTCTGTCAATAGTAATAGTTAGCGTTTTGTTTTTCACCCTAATGTCATATGTTTTTGAACCTCGTTTCAGCATTTTATACGGACCAGCGTAAGTGGCTCTAATGACTTCCTTATCTGGCCTTCTCGTACGAAAACATGTGTGGCTGTACTCAAGTCGTGAGATACGTAGAATGAGCGACATGGGTTGTGCCATGATGCTTGTGTCTGTCTCAAAAGGAAGCCGCAGATCGAGAAAGGGAGAGAAGGGTAAGTGCTCGTATTGACGCGCCTCCACATGGGCGCCGGCGTCAACCGGGAGCTCGGAGGCGCAAATTCGCGCATGACTTCCCTCTCTAGGATAATACCGCTTCAGCACCATGCATCAAGGGAGCAGAGGAGTCTTCACCCCTGTCGTCGAAGTGAGTTAGCTCTTCCAAAGGCTTTCTCAGGCACTTATTGCGCTAGGATCGGCGTGGGCGTAACTACGTTCGAAGTCTCATGCCTTTCCTGCCATAAGCGCGGGGCATCGGAGGAGGGTGGTTTTAGTGGGTATTAGCCATTTGGGCTCGAGTCTTCACACAAGCCGGTCGATTACTGTTTGGATTGCCCCTTCTGGGAATGCCTCCATGATCGACTATGGTCTAATCCCTTGCAAAGGACCCGGTATTGTGCGGATATAGCATTTTCCCCGCCTGAAAAAAAAATTTTGCTTGTGTCGGCTTGAGCTTCGATATTTGACTACGTAGTCGTTCACTCAAGATGGTCCTGTGAAAATGACAGAATTTAAAATAAAACCGCTAGAACGATGATGGCTTGGTATATTTTTATTTTGTATTTGTGACTTTCTTTTTCTTTTCTTTTTCAATCACCAGTCACTCCCCGATAATTTTCGGAGCCTGGATAGTCAATTTTCTTATCTAAACTATTTTTTTTTTTCTCTGTTTGTACCTACCGGCTAATCTCCGGAACGACTGAACCGATTTAAATGAAATTTTGTATAATGGTCCCTGGTCAACATATAAGATACTTTTGATCCCGATAAATTATAGAATTCTCGTGGGATAGTTAAAAAACCGCACCACACGGACGAAGTCGCGGACATCAGCTAGTAATAGTATATAGTATAGACTAGCCGTCCCGGCAGACGTCGTCATGCCCGGTAAAGCTTCAATCGATATACCGACAGCAGCGCCACCTACCGCGTCCAATTGTGGACCAACTCAGAAACCTTCTTTGGCTCATGCACAACAACTTTGCTAAAGATCACATGATCAAATGTATAGTTTACGATTCTATAAAGGACATACAGACAAACATTCATTTTTATATATAACTAGCTGACCCGGCGAACTTTGTACCGCCTATTTTCTGAATTCCTAAAAGACTTTGTTCCATGACACAAAAACAAAATCACCAAAATCAGTCTACGTGATCAGGAGGATTCTAGAACCCGATCTTAGCGCCACCTACCGGTTCCAATTGTGGCTGTAAACCATCCCGGGACCCACTCGAACACACATTATTATGAAGATAAGTAATCTGTCGTAAATTATATTTAGAAAAAAACAGCTTTCAGAGACCTTTCACCTACTTAAGACGCGGTCACGTGATCTTATAAGACTTGAGACAAGTTTTAGAATATCTAAATAAAGGTTTTTACTATTTTATAACTTAATGACTTTCATTCCAAGATTTAGGTACCTAGCGCTTTCGTCTTATATGACTGTACTGTTAAAAGTTGGGCCACCTGCATATCTATTGTTACATATCGAAAAAGAAATGCTGTGCACCTTGTTTATTGCCCCTCCCGGACTCGGAGTTCTTTTGTTTACTTCGTATTTAAACTATAAAAACATCTATTGTTATCGTACTTATTTTATGGCTGTAATTAGAGTCGAACTAATCCTTTTTTTATGGCCGTCGAAGCTTGCCAGGTGTGCGAGATTAACTCGGGGAACGCGATCCTTTGTTCTATTATACACTTGAGTATAAAACAATGTCCGAACGGAGGGGTGGAGCAGTCTCTCAGCGGGAGTCCCTCAGGGCTCCGCGCTCTCCCCCTTACTTTTCTCGCTGTACACCAGCGATATGCCACGGCACCCCCATACTCAGCTAGCCCTATATGCGGATGACACCGCCATATTCAGTAGCGACCCCAGCAGATACAGAATCTGCAGTCACCTAAACGCCGCCATCAAGGAACTAGGCGACTGGTTCCGTAGATGGAGGATTGAAGTGAATCCCGAGAAGAGTGCATCACGTTCACTCGTGGCACTCTCTCACTACTCTCAATACTCGCCCCACCAACCAACTTATGCCCATCAAGCTATTCGACGGAGTTATCCCATGGGTTAACGAAGTCAAATATCTTGGTGTAACCCTTGATAGAGGCTTGTACTTCCACAAGCACACCAGAGCGGTCGGGAACAGAGCATATTGGATCCTAGGCCGACTCTATCCGTTGATATGCAAGAAGAGTAAGATGAGCCTTAGAAATAAGGTGACTCTCTACAAAACTTGCATCCGCCCCATCATGACCTATGCGGAGACTGCAAAGAATCCAGAATCACTTTATGCGTGCTGCAGTCGACGCCCCGCGCTATATGCGGCTCGCCGACCTGCATCGCGATCTGGAGCTTCCCTCCATTAAAGACTATATAATCACTCTATCGCGCAGATTCTTTGACCTTGCCCCCCATCACCCGAACCCTCTGGTGACGGAAACGGTCAACTACAAACCCACACCGAACGCTCCCATGAGAAATCGTCGCCCTCGCAATGTACTCATTGACGAGCCCGATGAGATCACCCGTCTCCTCGCGACTATGAACCCCCCAAGGCTCAGAACATCAGCCTGGCATAACAGACGCAGACAAAACAGACACCCGAGAGCCCCCGGCTCGGATCCTCTTACACAAAGGTAAGACCCCACCAATCTCACTCACTCACTACAGATACAAGTAGCCATACAAGATTAGCATAGGCGTGTTGCTGAAGAGTTTCTTCCGCCGCTTCTTCTCCTCCAGCTATAACACGTTGCGAAGCGGTAGTAATGATAGACTAGGATGAAGTTATGTATGTATGTATGTAAAACATTTTTGGTAACGCGGTTTGCGTTTGACTGTTGCAATAACGTGAAAACTGATGCGTTTTATGTCGCGTGCCGAAACTAAAACAAAAGAAATAATATCGCGAAGCCGACCAAATTGAATGTCAGAGCTATAGATCATTAGTACTGATTTTCAATTTGGTCGGCTTGGCGATATTATTTCTTTTGTTTTAGTTTCGGCACGCAACATTAGATCCTCCAAAGCGCACACGCACACTGTTTTGATAGATATGATTGAATTTGATCTTTGTGCAACGGTAATAAAGTGCAAATTGACTCTTTAGCGTTAGGAACACACCTACATTGCTTAGACAACAGTGAAAGCTTGTAATTTAATATGAACTTTATTGAATAGCAATAAAGTTCAAATTGACTCTACGTTTTAGTTAGAAAACGTTTGTATGGGAAAAAAGGGCTGTTTTTAAGGTTTTCCCGGCAATTATTCGAATTTTTCTCGCCGTAAAATCCATCCTTGGACTTCAAAGAACATTTAAAAAAAAATTGGCCAAGTTTGTCCAGGCGTTGTTGAGTTATGCGCTTACAAACACATTTTGCAATTCATTTTTATATATATAGATTAATTATCTAACGTTACCTAATATTCTATCAAAAGAGCGATATTAATTATTACAGGATAACAAGAGTGAGGATGAAGCTAATAATAGATTGCTAATAGTTCACCACGGGTTACCTTTTGCAGGCACTTTTGGGAAGTTTTAAAAGGGTTTTTCCATTAAGCCCTTGAACTTTGAACCCATCAGCCGAAGCAGGGAATAAATCACTTAGCTTACGTCCGCACCTTGGCTTATCTGCTCCACTCTTGTAGTGTGTTTATTTTTTATTATATTTTTTATTCAATCAATCACGTGCGTACAATATCCTTTTCAATCTCTCTACTCCCCCATATTTAAAGGAACTTTTTAGTTTCGGGTAGGCACGAACAACAGAGCGTCATTTAGGCTTATTCTTACACACCTCACTTGCTTCTTTGACATTCATAGCTCTTGTCATGCACGCTCGTCTGTTCTTAAGGCTCCTGACATCACCTTCTGCTAGTACACGATCAATTTGATCGTGGAAGGTGTGTTGTGGTTTCCACGACTTCTGCATCCATCTACTTTTGCATTGTACATCTGTTTAGTCATTCTTTCCACATGCCAGAACCACCGGAGCATTCCTTTCCTTACCTTCACCCCGACACTCTCTTTCAGACCAACTCTCTTTTTTACTTCGGTATTACGAACGCGGTCCGCGAGCCATACTCCGCAGGTTTTGCGCAGTGCTCGCATCTCGACCGCATTTACTCTACTTTCATGCTCTCTCTTCCATACCCAACTCTCGCTTCCATACGTGAGCGTAAGTACTAGCACCGGGTTGTGTATGGCAAGCTGGGCCTCCTGGCTGAGGTTCTTAGCGCCTATATAAATATATAAATCAATTATTTGTGGAAGTCCAGGAAAGGTTTAAAAGGTGAGTAAATATAAAAAAATGCTTGGAATATAGTAAAAACAACAATTTCGCTTTTCCTTAGAAACTATTCCTACCTGTCAAACATTTGATATTCGTTCCGTCGTTTTGAAATCTATTTAATTTAAAAGTCGTTCAGAAATCAAATTAAATTTAATTTAATTCATTTTTTGATTTTAAATGTCAAACGTTTGATGTTCGTCCCGTCGTTCAGAAATCAACGTTTTTTATTTATTGATTCTGAGGCGGTACAAAGTTTTTCGGGTCAGCTAATACTTAATAATAAACTAAATTACCTGCAGGGGGGGCTTTGTGGACCTGCAGGGGGGTTTTGTGGTGAAGCCTTAGGTGAGTAGCGACACCTCGTACCTGACTCCGGGGGCCAAGGCAAGGCCTTAGCCAGCTGGCACCGAGTGGAGATCGCTAGAGCTAAGACTCAAGCTCCAGAGGTGAAAGTGTAACGTCGGAAGTAGCTTCGGTGAACCTGCAGCCCACCTCTCTACACCAGTTAGCCACTCACACCCATGTTGCCTGTCTTTATGGCATTTTTTTGGGGCCCATGCAGGCAGTGGCGAGTCACCGTCTGCCCATTTTTCCATGTTCCCTGAACATTGCTACGGGCAGACGCCATAGTCCCCATATTCCCAGACCCCCAGTACCACTCATAGTTCATCCCAATAGCCCGGTACTTTTTGTTTTGTCCTCATTTCCCACAATAGTCCTACACTGGCCGGGGCTTGTCCTTGGGTGTTACTATATAGTGTAGACAGGGATAATCGCCGGTCAGTGTCACGCCACATTTACATTAAATTTGTCAAGGGGCCTCTACGTGTTGGCCTTCCCATGGCCCCACGCAAGCCCCCCAAAAGTCCGGGCCATTTTTATGGCCCGTGGTCTTGAAAGACATACAGTAACTAAATTACAAATAAATGAATATAAAGTATGTAACAAATCGCTGGCAGAGGGAAGCGTGCCCAGAAGGCTGGCTGCAATGCCACGCTGTACGGCAATGCTGATTCGTTGCGCAAAATACGAACCAGCCTGATCTGATCACAGGTGGTATCAAAGACTCTCTTACAAATTTCTTTGAAGAAACCCTTTGCCGATGGACCCCACGGACCTAAAGTTTCAACCCCTAACGGCACAAATATGTAACCCCTTCCTATGGTTCCATATTTGCTTCGTTTGAGACCCTGATTTAGTCACTGGAAGACGTGATGCACACGCATGTCGCGTCCCACACAAACGTCCTTCCCAACTTCCAATGAATAAGTGACATTCCTTCCGTCCTCTTGCCATCGTTGCGCAGCAAGTCATTTGGCTCTAGGATGGCTGGTACGCCGACGCTGACAAGAGCTCGGCGGATGATGTCATTGAGGCGGGCAGCACCAAAGGCGCTACAAATGCGCTGCTGCTCTCTTAAAGGAGACTGGAACCTGGTCACTAATGCTGGAACACAACTCAAGGTTGTTATGGCGACATACTTTAGACCAGGGGTGGTAGCCACATAGTCGGGCAAATGTCCTACCACCCGGCTGTGGGTTGTTTTGTCGCCTATTACGACAGGCCGCCCCAACGCAGGGAATTGTATTCTTTCTCCGTTCTTGCACGGATAAAATTATAGTATTATAGTTATAATAAATTTAATTTAGTTATGTTTTTAATGTTGTAATCAATTGGATACTATTTTTATTTTCATATACCCGCATTAAAAGATTTATGGGATTTAAGACTTTCATGTTTGATCCCATTTCAACAACGAACTAATACCACATTAGTATTAGCAGCGATATGTTTACTGACAGATTAGTCTATATTTGTATTATATTAGCTGTGCCCGCGACGTCGTCCGTGTGGAATTTGCTTTCAAAACCCTCCGATTTTGAAACATTCTCCATTGGTGCTCTAGCCTTCCTCGATAAATTGGCTAACCAACACTGAAAGAATTTTTCAAATCAGATCAATAGTTCCTGAGATTAGCGCGTTCAATCAAACAATATATTAGTATATTTGCTTACAACACTGATACTTACATTTTAAATATCAAGATATCTTATGAATGAAACGGCCGAATTGAATAATTAAAAAAGTTCTAGAAAGGTATTGAATTCGTCTTGAATATGGAGTAATTTATTTTGATAAGGATTAATACCAAGGTACAAAATAAAGAGTTTCCGAAGCGACGGCATTTTAATTATTTAAAAAACTAAAAGAAATCACTTATTGTGAAATAACTACAATAATTAGACATATTTTTTGTAGACAATTACATGTTCTGCAAAGTGGTAGCACTTTGTTTTATTCTATAATCAATAGTTTTCGCAGCACACGCTGTGTAAAGATTTTTTCGGGTCATTTTTTTACACCTTGGGTTACATTATTGGACTTTTAGTAAGGATCCCTAATTATTTTGAAAATATTATATAGCCTACATCCTTCCTCGATAAATATACTATTCAACACTGAAAGAATTTTTCAAATCGGACCAGCGGTTCCTGAGATTAGCGCGTTTAAACAAACAAACTCTTCAACTTTATAATGTTAGTATAGATTAGTATAATATAGATGGGTACTTTCTTAGAGTAAATAATAATACCTAGAGAGATAGTTTCTTACAAAATGTCGTTCAGTATTGAAGCATAAAACCAATCGATGTGAGCACAAAGTTGCAAGTAAATCGTGTATTTCCAAAAAGTCGTTGTCAGCTAACCACAGTCCACTGCTGTCTTCTATTTACGTAGTCCAAAATAATTTAGTAAATGTAATGCTGTGAGCAAACGTGTAGAGTGATTTAATTATTGCAAATTTTTAATAATAACTAGCTGTCCCGGCAGACGTTGTCCTGCCCTGAAAAAATAAAAATCTAGGCCCCGATTCTAGTGCCACCTACCGGTTCCAGTTGTGAATCTAAACCATCCGAGGACCCACTTAAACACACAAAAACAAAATCATCAAAATTGGCTCAGGAGATTAAGAGGATACTAGAACCCGATCCCAGTGCCACCTACCGTTTTCAGTTGTAAATCTAAACCATCCGGGTACCCACCCAAACACAAACAAAAAGTAATCAAAATCGGTAAAGTCGTTCTCAAGTTCTGTGCGTACATACATTTCTACGATCCATTTTTAAACAAAGAAAAATAAACAAAGCGGAAAATTTTCTGTCCTTGTTTATTTTTCTATCTCATTCTAATTACTTTTGGCGCTTCCTTTAAAATTTATCCTATGCTACCACTCCTTACCTCTACCCTCTAAGGATATTAACTATTCCTTCACTTCACTTCAGTGAAATCGAAAACTGGCAACTTGATAGTTTAGCTGTTAGCCGTTGGCTATCAGTTACTGAGTCAGTCACCTTTTATCCGTGCAGGAACGGAGAAAGAATATAAATTCCTGCGTTGGGGCGGCCTGTCGTAAGAGGCGACTTAAAAACCCACAGCCAGGTGGGAGGGCATTTGCCCGACTGGATGGCTACCACCCCTGCTCTAGAGTATACCGCCATTACGACTTTGAGTTGTGTTCCGGCATTAGTGACCAGGTTCCAGTCTCCCTTAAGAGAGCAGCAGCGCATTTGTAGCACTTCTGGTGTTGCAAATGTCCATAGGCGATGGTAACCGCTTCCCATTCAGTGGACCGTTTGCCTGTCTGCTGACCTCCTGCAATTAAAAAAAAAACCTATTAGCCGAAAAGAAATGAGCTAGTTTTATAGCCAGCTAATGCACCACCATTAGCCGGATTCCAAGTTTTTCGAATTTCCTTTGGTTACCGACCGCTAAAAACTAGGATGGCCCACGATGATGTTTGTAAATAAATAAACAATATCATAACTATTGTAATTCACAATGTACTTAATTTGATGTAAGGCGCCTCTAAAAGCGGCATAACTTTATAACGTAAAACCATAATTATATTTTTCATATTTCATTTAGGCTATGGGAGCTGCATACGTCTAGTCATTGCAGCGGACAACGAATTACTGGCTAGCGCATTTTATTTTTTGGAGCTGGACCCAGCTGAATAGCCGCAGATGGCTGTTTCAGCGATATCGGACTTTGGGGGGTTCCCGACTCCGTGGGAGCGGAGGCGTTCAGCCCGGAAGCAGCGCGCTCGGGAGGCATCTCCTGTGAGGTTCGACCTCGGCTCGACCGCTGCGGGGGATTGATTCTATATTGAGATTTAGCCGTAAAAGGCTGAATGAGCTAAGCCAACAGGCTGAAGTGATTATTTGCGGAGCCGATCCTAGTCTATCATTATTACCGCTTCGCAACGTGTTATAGCTGGAGGAGAAGAAGCGGCGGAAGAAACTCTATAGCAACACGCCTATGCTAATCGTGTATGGCTACTTGTGTCTGTAGTGAGTGAGTGAGATTGGTGGGTCTTACCTTTGTGTAAGAGGATCCGAGCCGGGGGCTCCCCGGCGTCTGTTTTATCTGCGTCTGTTATGCTAGGCTGATGTTCTGAGCCTCGGGGGGTTCATGATCGCGAGGAGACGGGTGATTTCATCGGGCTTGTCAATGAGTACATTGCGAGGTCGACGATTTCTCGTGGGAGCGTTCGGTGTGGGTTTGTAGTTGACCGTTTCCGTCACCAGAGGGTTCGGGTGATGGGGAGTACGGTCAAAGAACCTGCGCGTTAGGGTGGTTATATAGTCTTTGATGGAGGGAAGCTCCAGATCGCGATGCAGGTCGGCGAGCCGTATATAGCGCGGGGTGTCGACTGCAGCACGCAGAAAGTGGTTCTGGATTCTTTGCAGTCTCTTGCATCGCTGGCGTGGCCAAAGACCACACTCGCATAGGTCATGATGGGGCGGATGCAAGTTTTGTATAGAGTCACCTTATTTCTAAGGCTCATCTTACTCTTCTTGCATATCAACGGATAGAGTCGGCCTAGGATCCAGTATGCTCTGTTCCCGACCGCTCTGGTGTGCTTGTGGAAGCACAAGCCTCTGTCAAGGGTTACATCAAGATATTTGACTTCGTTAACCCATGGTATAACTCGGTCGAATAGCTTGATGGGCATAAGCTGGTTGGTGGGGCGAGTATTGGGTGAGAGAGAGCCACGAGTGAACATGATGGCTGCACTCTTCTCGGGGTTCACTTCAATCCTCCATCTACGGAACCAGTCGCCTAGTTCCTTAATGGCGGCATTGAGGTGACTGCAGATTCTGTATCTGCTGGGGTCGCTACTGAATATGGCGGTGTCATCCGCATATAGGGCTACCTGGGTATGGGGGTGGCATGTCGCTGGTGTACAGCGAGAAAAGTAAGGGGGAGAGCGCGGAGCCCTGAGGGACTCCCGCTGAGATGGTATGAGAGGAGGATCGAGTACCCTCCACTCGGAATCTGAATCTACGGTCTTTGAGGAAGTCCCGTAGAATGAGTACGAGTCGGTCCGGCACTCTGAGTTAATACAGCTTGTATATCAGCCCGTATGCCACTGGCTAGCGCAACGACGGAGCGCGCATATTAATAGCTGCTCTATCTCGCTCGCACATAATCCGTCCCGCTCACCCACTGTGCTATATATTGTACTAGCTGTACGACTTGTTAATATTTGTACTTAAGGTTATCGTTTATAAAATAAATTCACTTAAATTCACATCAGTCAGCACTGGACAGTGAATACTAATCTCTCCCATCTGAAGTATCATTTAACCTCTACCTTTCGCTGCTACAAGGCAAGCAGATTATAAGCGTAAGTCGTAACAGATTTTATATGTTACTTAGCGTAACTGTAAGTGCGAGGTTGGCATAAATGAATATTCCGTACAGAACATAATATTTTTTCTGGAAAGCCCCTCAAGCGAGTTAACGGATCAAATACTTTTTCGATATAAATTACTTTCTGAGGGGTAACAGGTGAGGTTCCCCTTTTATTGGGTACACGTGTCCTCGCATAAACAAACTTGTACCTCGCTTTATTTGCTCGGATTCAAAGAGATAAATATCATTCGTGTACTTTCTGTGAGGAATCCTATTTAACGCTTTGAGTTCAGTAAACTTAAACGAAAATATAAGAACAAATAAAATTTAAGTCTGTTTCTAATTTCAAAATAACAGCTTTTTACTAAATGCATATTGTTGCGGACGGAGCGCACCTCTACTCCGCGCCCCGCATACCGGCGACGCCCATAGCTCGCGCAATTAGCAGCTAAGCGTCGGATGGAATGCGGGATATAGGAGGCAAAAATTGCCCATTTAAACACTGATCACTAATTAATTCAGATTAATTCAGACATTCTTCAGCCGTTCATATATTGTACTCAACGACGACTCTCTTGCATACTTTTTTGTACTCATTCTATGTATAATGATAATTTAATAATACAGTCCATTATTACATCGAGCTTTAATTTCCAAAAACAAGAAGCAACTGCCACCAATACATATGATTATACCTATATACGGTATTTATATGAATAAATGGATGTTCCGGCTAATCTCTGAAACGTCTCTACCGATTTTGATGGAACTTTTACTGGCAGATAGCTGGTTTTTTAAGGAGTAACTTAGGCTACTTATAAAATTGGGGTTTCGCAAAAAAAAAACCACGCGGACGTAGTCATGGGTAACAGCTAGTGAAGTAATAAAATTAGGCAAGTGTGTCTATCATCAGGGTTTCCAGACTGGGAAACCTTTCCCCACATTGTTTATTAGGGTGTAACGTGCAATTTCATCGTTAAAAAATATAGACAGCCAATGACATTACTAATGTCTGTCAAACTATGTCACTGGGATAAGTGTAAATAGAATAGAGACCTGCTACATAGGATTAGAAAGCACCGGATCTTGTACCACGTTATGTAAAGTAGGTAAAATAGTGTTACGAGTGCGGGACTCGAATTAAAATGCCGTTGGAATTACTACAGAATTTATTAGAACTATACAAACACGTATAACATAGGTACAAATATAACTAAACACTACTAGTACAAACTTCACGATTCAATAACAGGCGCAAAGTCCGTCACTATATCGCTTATCGAATGTACACGTCTTGCTTTGATCGTGGTTCTCGCTAGACTGCCGATATCTCCGTTCGGGCATTCCTTTATACTCAGCTTACAATATGTCACGACCGTGTAAACAATGATTTCCAAGAATCACATTTGGCCACTGTCGGCGCAATTCCCAGAAAACATAATTCTGCACACCTGCATAATTATTCCTGCGAACGGCCATAAATAAGTACAATAACAACAGGCTATTGTTTAATTGCAAATTTTAAACACAAAGAAAAAAAAAGAAGATAGTCATAAAACAGTTTCGACGTTATCAGCATGCAAGCTGCGACAGCATGCTGATAACGTCTTTGGCCCAACTTGTAACACTAGGAAATAATAGTAAACACATTAGCACATTACATCTACTTATAAATATCTTGTAAAACGTATAAATAACAAACAAACATTGAAATGTATATTGGAAAATAGCTCTAAATTAATGTAAAACTAACAAACATTTTTTTTTATCCGTGCAGGAACGGAGAAAGAATACAATTTCCTGCGGCCGGGCGGCCTGTCGTAAGAGGCGACTAAACAACCCACAGCCAGGTGGTAGGGCATTTGCCCCTGGTCTAAAGTATGTCGCCATAACAACCTTGAGTTGTGTTCCGGCATTAGTGACCAGGTTCCAGTTTCCCCTAAGAGAGCAGCAGCGCATTTGTAGCAACTTTGGTGTTGCAAATGTCCATAGGCGATGGTAACCGCTTTCCATCAAGTGGGCCGTCTGCCTGTCTGCTGATCTCCTGCAATAAATATAAAATAAAAAACATTATTTTTTAATTAGAAACTAAAAGTAACTGTCACATACATACTAGATTAAATTAGATATAAAATAATTGTAAAATTTAAAATAAGAGGTAGATAAATAAAGCATCAACCTTCCAACCCTATTTCTATCCACCTGTACACTTGCCATGCTACCCAACCTTTCATACACCCCCTTACCCAATTCACCAAAGTAATATTTATTTACTCCTAGTAAAGACAATAAGTAGTAGTAAAGAACAAGATTTTTAGCATAGTACAAAATCAATGATATAAAATTAATAAAGAAAACGAATATCTCTGTCCTGAACCATGACAGAGGCCAAGATTAAAAATTAAAAAAAAAATAATACGCTTTTATAGAAAATTCAATTAAAAAATAGAAAATAAATTTGAATTAAAAATAGTGTAATAAAAAATGATTTTATTGTAAAAAAAAGCGTGGGATGCATGGTATCAATAGTTATAAATATTTTATGAACAGATATGAGTAGAATGGTTATCTTGATAATATCCTGAAAAGCACCCCACGCTTTTTTTTTTACAATAAAATCATTTTTCCTTACCCTATTTTAAATTCAAATTTATTATCTATTTTTTAGTTGTATTTTCTATAAAAGCATATTTTTTATTTTTTTGTGATTATTTAGTGATTTAATTCCCTTCTCCGTGGAAACTGAAAAAATAATTAAATACACTCTTACGATAAAATGGAACGTTATGTAAAAATAAGCTTTTTTAAAAAGGTTTTTAAATACAAGCTTTTGAGATCCTGCATATCATGTAGCAGCAGAGTGCTAGCCAAGACAAGTAAAACGAGCCCAAACACGACGGGTCTATCTTGTTTAGTACAGGAGTTCATATGGCCACCTTCCAACTCCATCATCAGATCAGCTCCATGGTATGGCTCCAAATTATTGCATTGTCACGCGATATACACACACGTGCAAAATTTCAGCTCAATCGGAAACCGACAAGACGATCAAATTTAACTTGAAAGATTCCGTTACATACTAACATACGTATGAAGCTAATAAAAGCGTATTAAAAAAAACTGTGACAGTCAAGAGTTTAAAAAAAGTTGTGACGGCGGTTAAGTTTCGTCTTTAGCACGAGAATTCAAATATCATAACTGTCTACATATCTATCAGCTGATCATTTCTTTTATAAATATTGTATAATTTTTTTATTGCACGAGTTCAACAGACAGGCAGACGGCCCATTTACTGGAAAGCGGTTACCATCGCCTATGGACATTTGCAACACCAAAGGTGCTACAAATGCACTGCAGCTCTCTCGAGGAAGACTGGAACCTGATCACTAATGCCGGAACACAACTCAAGGTTGCTATGGCGGCATACTCTTGACTAGGGGTGGTAGCCATCCAGTCGGGCAAATGCTCTTACGACAGGCCGCCCGGCCGCGAAAATTGTATTCTTTCACCGTCCCTGCACCGATAAAAATTCATCGAATCGCGGGAATTCGAATTAAACAAGACGCATTTGACCACACACAATATAAAATACCCTAGATGGCGCTTAAACATAACAAATATGTAGTCATGGCAACGTTGCTAGTTACGGGGGAAAAAACGTTCCCGTGAGATATGAAACTGGAATTTACATGATCCAAGTCGTGTATACGATAATTTAGCAAGTCATAACCGAAAAGCGATTGGTACCGTGAATGCTATTGATGTGGTGAGAAGCAAGTCGAAAGAGGAGATCCCATCGGAAGCGGCCGCCGGGTTCATATCCGTCCCAAGATGGAGCCTCCCGCAAATTGCGTTCCCGCACCGTAACGACTTCGTGACTTGCATTTTGCTGAATAATATTGCTTTGGATAATTGTATGTCGTATAGCCTTGTGTAGCGGATGCTGGTAGTATTTAAATAAAACACCGAAAAATATGGCTGCCAGGCTTCGGGGGTTGAGCTTGCTTCTAACGGGGACTCGCGTGACACTGATTTTTCAAATTGGCCAATAGCACCGTGTGGCGCACCCCGTCGTGTTGCCCTTATTTTAATTATAAAGTAACAAATATTTCGCCGTAAATAGCGCGACTAGTGACATAATAATAAGCCGCGCTTAAAAAATAACATCATAGTTTTATTAATGTTAATAAACTACATATAAGCAAAATACACAATGTATTGTATGTGTGCGTCGCCTACAGCCTTGTATTCCGAAACGGCATTCGTTTTTAAGCTGAAATTCAATTTTAGATTTTATCTGTAGTATAGATTCTCGTGTCAACACAGTGCTTTAGAATCACTTTCCTGTATTACCATAAATTCTGGTGACAAGACAATATGACCGTTTTCGAGAGCCGGCAACGCTAACAAAGTATATTTTATTTATTTAGGACTAGCGGCCCGCTCCAGCTTCGCACGGGTATCTAAAAAAAACTTTTTTGTTGAGTTAATTACCTACTAAAAGAAATCAAAATATTTTCAAGCTAAAATCATTTGATTCCGCACACGACCGTCGCGTAGGGAGCCGACCGCGCGAGTGAGTAGGGATGCAACAAAACATCGATGTTTCCAAACATCGATGTATCGTTCATAAAAATCGATGTTTTAACATCGATGTTGGAACCAAAAAATCGACGATACATCGTTGTACAAGAACGATGTTTTATGAACGATGTTTTATCGTACATAGACGTAACACGCCATCTTACGCTCTATTTTTAATATTTTTTCTTATTGCCAGTAATAATTTATAATATGAAAGTTGATTATTATATCTATTTTTTTCATTTCTATTAAAAATAACCATTTTTCTTAGATTTACATTTATTTTAAATGGTGATAGGGATGTTAGTGTGTGCCCACGCTGTTGAATGGTACGGTAAGTACGATAGTGAATATGGGTAAGGGAAAAGACATATAAATAGTATAAACATAGTATTTAGTAGGATGAGAGCATTGAGATGCAAAGGTTGCAAAGATGGAGTAACAGCGGCATAAAAGGATGATGTTAGTGAAAGCAAGAATTAAGAAAGGTGTACTAAGGTGGTTTGAGCGATACATCGATGTTAAAAAAAAAAATGTTTCATTTGCATCACAGGAACAAGCGTTGAAAAGCTTATGTAAATGGTGATAAAAAACATCGATATATCGTTCATAAACGTCGATATTTTTAACATCGATATTTTAATTTTGAAAACACCGATATCCTAACCTCGATGTTTTTTACGAGCGATGTTGCATCCCTACGAGTGAGCCGCGCAGCACTTCATTTCTTGACATTGACTCCCCTCCCGTACCCCAGTGACGCCTACGTCGCATAAGGTGCTGCCTAGCTAGTTTTTTTACACCTTGAGTTAAATTATTGGAGTTTTAGTAAGGATCGCCAATTTTTTTTAATATAATATAGCCTATGTCACCCGAAGATAGTGTAGCTTGCCAAAACTTTGCGCTGGATCGGCTGGGCGTAACTATGTTCTAAATCTCAGCCTTTCCAACACATACAAAGCGCAGGGTCGTCAGGGAGGAGGGGGTTTTTAGTGGGTATTGGGGTTGCTCGCTCGTGTAGCAACGCTCGGAGTCTTCCACACTATTCTGTGACGTCGATCGCGGACGGAGCACTGCCAAGAGCATACTATTGCTGCAGTGTTATCGCCCCCGACCGACGCGTGTCGTTCCCCTAGCAACGGCCCAGTTTGTGCGTAAATCGGTTAAGCATTTTCCCTCGCCTCAAAACAAACAAAAAAAAAAACTTACCAAAAGTGAAAGAATTTTTCAAATCAGTTCAGTAGTTTCGGAGCCTATTCAATGCAAAGACACAAATATTTCCTCTTTATAATATTAGTATAGATAATAAACAGATATACACTAAAGTTACATAAGAAAGAAAAAAAAAACAGAATATAGTATAAAATCACTGCTTATCTAACTACACTATCCACGAATTAAAAGAAGGTAGTGTACAATAAATTAAAAGTAATATGGGACATATACAAAACTCTCGCACAACAACAACACGCTTATATACACATCATACATGCGAGAAGTTATGTATGTATGCATCATCCGTGCAGGAACGGAGAAAGGATACAATTACCTGCGTTGGGGCGGCCTGTCGTAAGAGGCAACAAAACAACCCACAGCCAGGTGGTGGGGTATTTGCCCGACTGGATGGCTACCACCCCTGATCTAGAGTATGCCGCCATAATAACCTTGATTTGTGTTCTGACATTAGTTACCAGGTTCCAGTCTCCCTTGAGAGAGCAGCAGAGCATTTGTAGCACCTTTGGTGTTGCAAATGTCCATAGGCGATGGTAACCGCTTTCGATCAAGTGGGCTGTCTGCCTGTCTGCTGAACTCATGCAATAAAAAAAAAGAATATGTCATCGATCGACAAAAAGTTCTAAAGGGCGCAACCCCTTCAGAGTAGATATTACTATGCCTATGAAAAAAACTTAAATCAAAAGAACTACAATATTTAACAAATCCATTTCATTTCAGTTCGAATGGAAGTTAACTTGTTAAGTTTAACTGTGAGCCAATGAACGCTAATTCCGAACGCTTGGAATTTATAACCACGTTTAAGGAAATAACAATTATTATTTGCTAACTTTAAAACATTTTAACTGAGGCAATTTTCTACGCAGGAAAATATAACTGCATATTTTACTCGTTTCACTTTAACTTCTTTTGAATCAAATCAGAGCCTAGACAGTTTTTAATTGATCATGTACTTATTTATAACTAGATGCGACTTCGTCCGCATGGAAATTAATATATTTTACTAGCTGACCCGGCAAACTTCGTACCGCCTCAGAATCAATAAATAAAAAACATTGATTTCTGAACGACGGGACGAACATCAAACGTTTGACAAATTGACATTCAAAACCAAAAAAATGAAAAAAAGCTTTACTTTTAAATTTTATTTTAATTCTGACCGACTTTTAAATTTAATTGATTTCTAAACGACGGGACGAACATCAAATGTTTGACAGGCAGGAATATTTTCTAAGGGAAAGCGAAATTGTTGTTTTTACGATATTCCAAGCATTTTTTTTCATATTTACTCACCTTTTAAACCTTCCCTGGACTTCCACAAATAATTGAAAACCAAAATTAGCCAA
Source organism: Dendrolimus kikuchii (assembly GCA_019925095.2). Lineage (NCBI taxonomy): Eukaryota > Metazoa > Arthropoda > Insecta > Lepidoptera > Lasiocampidae > Dendrolimus > Dendrolimus kikuchii. The sequence continues at coordinate 817,198 of CM034390.1, forward strand.
ATCAGTCCAGCCGTTCTCGAGTTTTAGCGAGACTAACGAACAGCAATTGATTTTTATATATATAGATTTTCCTTCCGGTGGGGGCGTGCCCGTAGGTCTTTCAATCTTTTTGTCTAAAATAAAAGTAGCCCAAGTTCTCCTTGTAACATCAGCTATCTGCCAGTAATTTCAGAGATTAGCCGGAACAAACAGACAGACAAGTTTTAAAAATGTAAGTATCGTATATACTTCCATATGCATTATGTAACAAGCTGTTATTTTGACATTACAGACACTTCCATTTGATTTATTTGTATGTAGAATATAGAGAATAAATAGCAGCCCATTAAAGGCCCCTTGGGCCTTCTGGGCTTGGGCCTCCCATACATAATATAAGAGAGCAGAGAGTAGGTATACCAACCACGCTTGTCCAAGATGTGCAGGTTTCATCACGATGTTTTGCTTCACAGTTAGTTAGCACTTGATAATTGTAACAATATACTATGAGTGCACGATATAAATCGATATTAAATAAGATATCGATATATGCACATGATATATCGCTTCCACCCGATATTATCGATTAATCTAGTATCGATATGTACAATCGATATATATTATCCGATACACCAAATATCGTTAGAAATTAAAGAACATACTTTTACTTTTTTATACTGATTTTAGGTTGGCAACTTGAGTAAAAATAAAACGTAAAACCCTGAATTATTTAATAACTAGCCTTCGCAGTAACGAGTTTCGTTGTTAACAAAATACTCTAAATTACTTCAAATCAAACACCACTATATACCTAACTTACAACGAATAATCGTCTTTAGTAGTTTTTCAGCGGTGGCCGATTATAAAAATAAATTCATTTGACTATAAAAATAAGTAAACTACTGATTAATTTTCAATATTAGTATTCGAAATTCGAAACAAAACAACCCACAGCCAGGTGGTAGGGCGTTTTCCCGACTGGATGGCTACCACCCCTGGTCTAGAGCATGCAGCCATAACAACTTTGAGTTGTGTTCCGGCATTAGTGACCAGGTTCCAGACTCCCATAAGAGAGCAGCAGCGCATTTGTAGCACCTTTGGTGTTGCAAATGTCCATAGGCGATGGTAACCGCTTTCCATTCAGTGGGCCGTCTGCCTGTCTGCTGAACTGCTGCAATTAAAAAAAAATCGATTATGACATTAGTTACGATAAATATATCTTTTTACGATATATCGAATATATCGATATATTTCTACGATATATTATATCACTACGACACTACGATATATTATATCGAAAAAATATCGCTTGTTTTTTGTATGATCATCCCTACAATATACACATTAGTATAGAAAACTGTCTAAGTGTTTATGCTTTCCGGCCAGGATTTGAACTCGCGCCCTTTGAGTACTGGACGTGAATACGCTAACCACTAAGCTACCATGTTTGTGTATTTATAAAAATATTAGTAAATACCTTAGAATACTTCGCTAAACTCTTTTAATGCAATTTGACGGATTTCACTCATTGGTTATATGCTTAAATAATATAAACCAGACTTAGTAGCTAATACACTAGTTCTAAGTCATGGGTTCGAATCCTGTCTGAGAATGCACTAGCTAGACATTTATCTCACCTAATGTGCATATTATTACAAATACCAAGTGCTAACGGTGAAGAAAAACATCGTAATGAAATCTGCACAGAGATTACAGATGTAAAAAACCGCCTCATAGCCAGTTTTTATATTTTATATCTTACCACCTAGCTTATGTTAAATTTTAACCGGTAGTAAGGCAAATGAACGGTTACCAAGTTACAGGAACCGGCCATTAGACAAGGGCATTTCCATAAAAATCCGAAACTGAGGCCATTAATGAGATGTTTATGGTAGAATAATAATAAAACTACGTTTTAACGGTTTTAAGCGCGGGCAAACAGAGAGGAGCATAAAAACACGAGTAAAAGAACACGTTGCTGACATGAAACACACAAGGTCTACGAAGTCTGCGATCAGTGAACACACGCTGGATAAACCCAACCACTGCATCAGATTCGATAACCCACAAATCCTCGCGAAAGAGAATCGTTTCATACCTAGAATGATGCGTGAGGCTATTGAAGTCAAAAAACACCCAAATTTCAATAGAGAAGATTGTTGGCAAGTACCACCTGTTTGGGATCCAATTATTAAAACTATTAAGACCTAAACCTAGCAAAAACCAGCTGCCAGACCTCAAGACACTGTGAGCTCTTTCTGCGTGCAACGGAACACGAACCAACTTGACTGATAATTACTTTTATTTTTCCTACCACCCATTTTAATATTATATAAAATTATTAGAGCTAGGCTTGGTTGCTGAAGAGTTTCTTGCGTCGCTTCTTCTCTTCAAGCCATAACATGTTGTGAAGCGGTAGTAAATTAGATTAGGTTCCCATAGAGTAAATAATAACCATAAACAAAATTAAAACTTACAAGTTGGCGGTAGGCTAAATAAAACTTTAACAATACTCGTTGACACTTGACATCTTTGTCTTCCGTGATCACGGCCACTGAAAAGTGGCCGAAACGTCGGAAAAACCAAAATCAAATAAAATTACCGCGCTTAAAACCGTTAAAACGTAGTTTTATTATGTATACAAGTCGCGAAAACTTAAGAAAATATTATGTTTATGGTATTATTAAATTGAAATTAAAATCAAACTCCAAAATAAAATTTTATAATGTTTAATACTCTTAAGGCTAGTATACACTATGTAGTAAAATATTTATTCCAACATTCATTTATTACAATCCATGAACTTTATGAGGTAGTTATTCTTCTTCTACTTGAGACTGTCTCTTTTTCTTCTTCTTTGTCTCACTTTTTGGTTCTTCAACTGTCTCTTGGGATTCAGTGGCCTCTTGTACTTCTTCGTTGGGTTCAGCTTCTGATTGCCTCTTCTTCTTCTTTTTCTTCTTCTCAGAAGTCGGTTCGGTTGGTTCCTCCTTGACTTCTACTTCTTCTTTGACAGATGTCTCTGCTACTTCCGATTTCCTCTTTTTCTTCTTAGGGGATACCTGTTGACGATAAATAATACAAATAAATACTACTTGGCAGTGAAGGTAAGTATTATGGAGGTGCCTCTATACTCCCACAATATATAGATTTTTTTATATATATGTTACGGGCAATTCGATAAATCCGGTCACTATGAATAATGACCGGTCTGTATACATAATGCCCGTATCAAGTGGGCAATATAAATAAAACTGCATGATTTCACTTTTCCCGGTCACTATGAATAATGACAACCTTATCTTAGTCAATATAACAAATACAGATAAACTATAGTTTTTTGTTTATTAAATGAGGTAGGGGTATAAATCCGGTCACTATGAATAATGACCGGTCTGTATACATAATGCCCATATCAAGTGGGCAATATAAATAAAACTGCATGATTTCACTTTTCCCGGTCATTATGAATAATTACAACCTTATCTTGGTCAATATAACAAATACAGATGAACTGTAGTATAGTTGTATGTCACTTTTTATTTATTATTTGAGACATAAAGTGAATGCATGATGAAAGAATGACTAAACAGATATACAATGCAAAAGTGGATGGATGCAGAAGTCGTGGAAGGCCACGACACAACTTCCATCATCAAATTGATCGTGTACTAGCAGAAGGTGATGTCAGGAGCCTTAAGAACGGACGAGCGTGCATGACAAGAGTTATGAATGTCAAAGAAGCAAGTGAGGTGTGTAAGAATAAGCCTAAATGGCGCTCTGTTGTTCGTGCCTACCCCGCAAGAGAACTGGCGTGAAGTTATGTATGTATGTATGTATAAAGTGAATTACGGGTGGTTATAAGAAAAATAACCGCAAGGCTAATTAGCCTCGGCCTTCTAACCTGTTCATAATAAATAAAAGCGCCATACCCCATCCATCCTTTAATGAATTTAACTCACATACTTCTTATGGGAAGGCAATCGAATTTATCACATTGTCCGGCTAGAAGTTGGGAAGTATTCATACTGCCCGGTCCAAGTGACAAATTCAAGTTATCTAAAAAAACGATTTTTAAAATAGACCACGGGGCGTTGTGCAGTATTTATATGGGCCAGCCAAAGTAATAAATTTATCAAATTGACCGACGCACCTAGTCATTATTCATAATGATCGGTCCATATTAATACTGCCCGATTAATCAAATTGCCCGTAACATACATAATTATTCTGTTTGTATGTCATTGATCTCCTTCTAAACGGTTAGACTGATTTTGATGGATTCTTTGTTTTTATTTGAATGAATTTAATAATTATTGAAATGAATTCAATTAGACCCAGTAGTAAGTGGGGCTGCAATTGAGCTTAGGTTTTCATTGTTCAGAACAGGACACTGTCTGGCGGGCTCTATGTATGAAGCCATGGTTATACCGCGATTATACCGTAACACTTGTGTTATGAAGATAAGGTCGTTACAGGACATTAATGCACGTACATGAATATTATTAAACACTAGGATATGGCCCCGACTTGGTCCACCGTTGATTTGAAATTGCCGCGGAATTCCCGGGACACAAAGTACCGCAGCATTTAAAAGTTTTTTTTATTTTTTATTGCAGGAGTTCAGCAGACAGGCAGACGGCCCACTTGATGGAAAGCGGTTACCATCGCCTATGGACATTTGAAACACCGAAGGTGCTACAAATGCGCTGCTGCTCTCTTAAGGGAAACTGGAACGTGGTCACTAATGCCGGAACACAACTCAAGGTTGTTATGACGGCATACTCTAGACCAGGGGTGGTAGCCATCCAGTCGGGCAAATGTCCTACCACCTGGCTGTGGGTTGTTAAGTCGCCTCTTACGACAGGCCGCCCGGCCACAGGAAATTGTATTCTTTCTCCGTTCCTGCACGGATAAATCACATTGGAATTCGAATTTCTTTTTCAATTTGGCCATTTCAAAAAAATTCCAAAAAATTCACGCGGGCTTCCCGGGATAAAAAGTTGCGCAGATTTTAAGTCTAAGAATTAGCTGTCCGTCAGCAAAAACCGCATCGAAATCGACTCTTTAGTTTTTAAGTGAATCCCAAACAAACAGACAAGAAATCTAAAAAAAAGTTACATTGTTTTGTGTTGTTTTTTTTTAATAGCTTCAGTGTACAGACACGGCATTTTTAGAATTTTATAATATTGTTACATACCGACAAAGAAATGCGCACACCTGCCCGTCGTAAAGCGCAGTTTATAGCCTTCCCGGATTTAGGAACTATTTTGTTTACTTTGTGTTTAGAATTTGTAATTTAGAAAAACATACTATTGTTTTTCTACTTGTTTTATGGCCGTCATTAGTGTCGAACTAATAATCCTTGTTGTTGTTTTCAACTTTGTTGGCCGTTCGTAGGTGTGCAAATTACGTTTTCTTGGAAGAAACCAGCCCACGCAATCGATTGTGTATTGTGTAGTTTACTATAAAACAATGCCCGAACGGAGGGGTGGGGCAGTCGAGCGTGGATTACGATAAGAGTAAGACGTACATTCGACAAGCGATATAGTGACGGACTTTGCGCCTGTTATTGAATCGTGCAGTTGTACTATTAGTGTCTAGTTATATTTGTACCTATGTTATACATGTTTGTATAGTTCTAATAAATTCTATAGTAATTCCAACTGCATTATAATTCGAGAATAAGAATATTATAGAAAACAGAACTAAATTCCACTGACAAGAAAAAGGCAAAAACTCACTTCAGCGGCACCATCTTCAACCTTGATCTTCTTGGGAGCGGTCTGCCCATATTCCTGGCCGTCCTCATCGGGCGGATGCTCCCTCTTCACTGGTTTCTGGCCTATCGTGCTGTCACCGGCAACTGGATAGTTGAATACCTCACTGGGAATGAAAAAAAGGTATAAAAAATACAATATTCAAGATGTTTTTTTAATTATAACATTGTTGGCCTCTGTGATAAAATGCGCCAAGTCTTTTTTTTTAATACGTAACTACCTAACCTAACTGGCATGAAGTTATGTATGTATGTATGAAATATATTAGTTTATTAACAGTAATTATTTATAATAATTATTATTATTATTTACATATATATTTTATTTCCAAATTTTTTACATTTTTCTTATAAAAAATACAAATTTATTTATAAAAAAATTATATAAGAAACTCATCTTCGCCGGCAGTGGATGGATTGTGTCAAGGATGATATGACGATTTGTGTGACAGATGTCTGTCAGAATGGAGGAGTGTGGAAGGAAAAGACATATTGTGCCGACCCCAAGTAATTGGGATATGGTGAAAGAAAAGAGAGAGAGCCAGGTGGTAGGGTATTTGCCCGACTGGATGGCTACCACCCCTAGTTTAGAGTATGCCGCCATAGCAACCTTGAGTTGTATTCCGGCATTAGTGACCAGGTTCCAGTCTCCTTTAAGAGAGCAGCAGAGCATCTTGAACACTTGGTGTTGCAAATGTCCATAGGCGATGGTAACCGCTTACCATCAAGTGAGCCGTCTGCCTGTCTGCTGAACTCATGCATTAAAAAAAATTAGGTTTGCGTTTGACCACGTTCACATCCAGTGCCGGACGATGATGGGGTCGAAGATGGACGTAGATAGTACCTACTCACACGAGACTTGAAGATTCCCGGATTGTACTTTTCTGGAAACACGGACTCTGGTAGCGCATTCCACAATTCTGCCGTACGCAGAAGGAATGGATATGGTGAAAGAAAAGAGAGGGGGGGGGTTGTCTGGAAGAGATCGATTTTTAGTGATAAGACTGCCCTTGGTGCATAATTAGACATAGTGTACAATAATTAGTTATAAATATTCTACTTCTGGACTGCTCCTTTTCATCAGAACAGACAATACCAGACATGTTTTACACATTAGTTGTTTGTAATGTGATATGAATTGTAACAAGTTGCAGACTAGATCAGAAAAGCTGCCTAAATAGTACATGCTCCTCTACTAGGATTGACAACATATCATTGAAATAAGATGTCATCATTTCCAGGATTATTATGCATAGATAAAATCATGGACACAATAATAAAATATTGATCACTCACCTCTTGCTGTGATATTTCTCAAACTTGGCCTTCGCTTTACCAGTGCCACTGATTCTCCGAAGATTTCCTTCCTCCAATAATCTCAACTTGTTTTCCAACTTGACTTTATGCTCAGCACCAAATTCAAATGACACATCTTCTCCAAACGCATCCACTCTTGTAGCCAACGCAGCTTTAGCGGCCAGCATTCGTGACATTTTACCCTTGTTCCTCGTATTACATTGCCCTACTAATTGTGCGTGATATATCAAGCCATACTTTGGTGTGTCTTTCTTGGTTTTAAGGGCTCGGAACAAAGCCTTCTCTGCACCAAATATCTGTACCGTAGATGCAGGGTGTTTGGCCAAGTTCATGAGTGAACCTGCATGTGCAATCAATCTAGCCCCAATATGTTCCCCTATTAAAACTGTTAGATTTGGTGCCATAGCCATCATTCTTGCTTTCAAATAGTCAGTCAAATGTGTCCTATAATCTGTAATAGATATAATCTCATCACACAAGTTCTGTATATTCATTATATCATCATCAGATATCTCCGTTCCCATTGATATCTCAGCTGCTTCTTTGACTTTCTCTTCCAAATCTTCAGACAGAATATCCGATAGATCGGTCTGTGATGCGTTATCTCTAGTACCAATAAGCTTGACAATTTTGACAAACAACGTATTGTCTGTTATGATCTTGCCAAGCTCTGGAAAATGCCAGCCATACCATTCTCGGCACCTCATAATATAGTTGTTTAATTCTTTGTCCAAATCATCAAGAAGGCATTGAGCTTGGACAATCATTGTATCAATCTTGTCTGGTGAAAATTTTAGCTTATATCTGGACAGTGAGTGGGCTAACCCGAGTGCCATAGCAGTCATCTCCTTCTTTGGCAGCCCTGACAGAAGACTGTCCATCTGTGATCGTATACATCTTAGCAATTCCTGCACATTGGAATTTGATACACATTGTAAATCAAATTTCTCTCTAATAGCACTGCCTAATTTAGCATCTCCAATCAAGAGCTGGTCTTGAATCTCCTTACTGACATACTTTTTTAAAGCTTTCTTCAGTGGCTTCGAGATTTTCCCCTCAATAGCTGCAGTGGTAGCAGCCAAAGCTTCTGTTGTGTCTTCAAATTTTACAAAGTTCTTAAGTTTTACACTGAAAGATAAATACTGTTTAGAAATCTTAGTCTAATATAAATTTAACAAGTGTTTGTAAGTCCACACACAATGAATAGGGTTAACAAACGTTCACAATTTCAATCATTTGGCTACAGAACTGTTAAAAAGCATTTCATCACAATAGCCCCTTATCTCATTATGTTTGTACAACTTCATTAATATTTAAAGTGATTAGCGATTTTTAGTATCACAATTAATACGACTTTGGAAGCTTAATATCTTACCATCAACCATCAAAGGAGTAACAAGTAATTAAACAACATTATCACAATTTCTTAAGATCAGACTAATATTTTCATACTAGGTCTTGATTAAAAATGTACTCGTTGATCGAAGTACTAGCTAGGTACTCTAAAAAACTGTTTTCAATATTTATTTTGTTATTTTTTGGAATCAATTCATCAGTCAATTCATATGCTGGTTAGTAAAATCATATAAAATAGAAATACTTAAAACTTGTGTTAGTAGAACTTACAGCCTAAAGTTTTGTTACATTTGTTATGCTAGCTTTACATTTGCTAGCACAACAACAATTGAGAATGGGCACATTAAACCTGTCAGCTAGGACTTTAGGATATTGTTAGAACTGGCTCAAACCCTGCAGAGCAACGAGGTTGCTCTTTTCCTAACAACAGTGTAATATTCGTCAACTCTTGCTTCTTCAAACGTACCTGATGCACTACAGAACCTTGGTAGCCTCATCAACATCCTAAAACCGTTATAGTATTGTACCAACAAGGCGTTGGTGGCTCTTTGCGTAGTGCTGGTACACAAACTACACTATATCTGATTTTACTAACCAACTATATATAGTATATGAATACCTGTAATTTTCCAACTTCACTACACCATTGTGTAGCATCAGATATAGTATACCACCATTCCAAATTTCGAAACTAAGTTTCTAAATACAATAAGACACAAAGACAGACAAACGGACATGATTTTATAAGTGTTCCTATATTTACAAAAATAATCACAAATCCAAAAAGTAGTAAAAAATATGCTTCACACTTTTAACAAATGTAACCCCAAAATAAAATCTAATTAAATTTTAAAGAAAACTATGTTAATATAAGAACAAACTTACACTGATGAGGCACCTTCAGGTGTATTAAATTCTTGATACAAGTCATCAATTTGCGACAACTTTGACTCATCCAATAACTAAAAACACAACATAAAAAAAATATATAAAACTAAGTAACATACTCTTCAAGGCTTTATTTAGACTTCATACAAAAAAATTCTACAACATATTTTTTTTTTATAGCAGGAGATCAGCAGACACGCAGACGGCCCACTTGATGGAAAGCGGTTACCATCGCCTATAGACATTTGCAACACCAAAGTTGCTACAAATGCGCTGCTGCTTTCTTAAGGGAGACTGGAACCTGGTCACTAATGCCGGAACACAACTCAAGGTTGTTATGGCGACATACTTTAGACCAGGGGTGGTGGCCATCCAGTCGGGCAAATGCCCTACCACCTGGCTGAGGGTTGTTAAGTCGCCTCTTACAACAGACGATGATATTTTAATCACTACAATATTTGTAGGTAAAAATAATACGACACTAGACAGAAATTCCCTCTAACTTTCAGAAATAAGTTTACATACATACATATTGTCATGTTTGTTTCCCATTGAGGTAAGGGTAGGCAGAGACAATGGATTTCCACCTGCTACTATCCCGACAAACACTTTTCGCTTCATCAACTTTCATTAATCTCTTCATACATACACACTTATAAGTTTATTTAAAGTGCTTTTCACATGACATTCAATATATCTTCAATTTGATCATAGTAAGTATGTCTCGGTCTTCCAGCACCAACTCTACCCACTATACACTATTGTCATATACTTGTTTTGTGATTCTGCCTTCATTCATTCTCTCTACATACCCACACCACCTTAACATTTCTTTTTCAACTAAATAAACTAAATGAAATAAGTTTAATACAGCTAAAATTTAAGTTACAGGGATTACAAGTCAACTTTAATAAGAAATAGGCCTTCAATACAATTTAGATTTTATATTAAATCAGCAGACAAACACACACTCAGTATATTGCCACATATATAAGTTCTATACTATCCCTTCTAGGATCAACTAGGTTCTTAGACACCCAGACCACAGAACAGAACAGGATAGAATATTCTTTATTGAACACATTTATGTAGTTTACATAAGTATTAATAATATTATACAATGTGCAGACTTATCGCTTACAGCAATATCTTCCAGGCAACCATAGTTAATATTGGAAAGTTTGGTTACACATCACACTAGGAATTGAGCCTAGAGCCTCTGCATTTCAGTGCAACTAGGCAGTCAAAGGCTTATTTATACTATACCATACCATTCGCCTATATGGGCCATAAATGAAAAATTATAATTATGTATAACATTGCTTATACCTTTTCTTTTATGAAATTTGGGATTTTACTATAAAAATACTGACTCAGGGAAACAGTAAATAAATATTGCACTGATAAAACTGCAGGTTGATTCAAAATTGATCAATTTATCCAGACTTACTGTTTTATAAAACTGAAAGTGCTGATCATCAGCTAAACTACCAAAGTGATAACTTAGCATCTTTTAAACTGTAATCAATCTAAATTAGAATTTTGACTACAAACGCCTGGATAATAACAAAGTAACACTGTTACAAATTATTTTATAAAACTACAGAACTTACAATATACCTGTCATGCATAATTGTTTGGAAGCTTTAACGTTCGGTACAAATGGATATTAGTAAAATAGAGCGATATAACGGTTATAATTTGACACAAAACAAACTATATTAGTCTGTTTTTAATTTATAATTCTTATAATTCTAGGCGAAGATATACTAGAAACAGAAGATATTCAGAATGTATCGTATAGTAATTTCTTTTAAAAAATGAAGATGAGATAAGGTTAGGTAAAACACGTGTTGATATATTACCTTGAATATGGCATATCCCGCCGGAGTTTCAAATAAAATCAACATTTTTAATTACACTCTATCACTCTCATATGTACTTTGAGGACACTTGTTTATTTAGTTATAAAATTAAATATTTTTTAAACAAGCCGCGACGCATAGCATAACCGCGACGCTTCGTACACGTTAATTTGACTTTGACAACAGTAATGACTGTGACATTACAATAATTTCTTAAATCTGTTGTGATAAATTTATGTCCTGGCTACAATGAGTATATACTGAGTTAAATTTAAGCAACTACTATTCGTGCGGACGTAAATTTGTCGTAAAAGTCGCAGCAGTTCTTATTCATATACTGCTTCTATACTCACTTCGCACATGACGGTGCTCAGTTACAGATGTTAAAATAGTTAAACTTTATCTTTAATATTGAAATGTTTTGCAGTTATATCATACAAGAAAAAAACAATAGTTACCGTCGCGTAAGATGGTGGCTGATATGAATTCCACAACTTATAATAGAACATTGCAGCTGTATGTAAAGCGGTATGTAAGCACATAATCGCGGTAGCGCTATCCGTCCTACTCCTTACACTTACAATGAAGGTAGCGTAGAGAAACAACAGCAGCAGCGACAATGATTGGATGAACGTGGTGCATACATACTTACGCTGCCCACTTTTCTCGCTCTTTGCCTTGTCCTCTAAGTAAATTGGGGTAATTTAAAAAAGGAATAAAAATTAGCCATTGGATAACAGATAAAATTCTTTGGATTCTTTTATTGTTTTGTAACAATTACCAAAATATCCCAATTAATATTATAAATGCGAAAGTGACTCTGGCTGTCTGTGTCTATCTGACTGTCTGTCTGTTGCTTTTTCACGGAAAACTACTGGATTTCGATTTGGCTGAATTTGGTATGTATGTAATTTTAATATTCAGACAAGGAATACTTTTTATCCTGGATCGTGGGATACCTTTATGTAAAGGTTACCCCAGAAAGTAGGATAGGTTTTTTGTGATTTGCCGTTTTGGTAATTTTGGTTGTAAGGTTCGGAGATATAACAAAATAAAACGATCTGACTGCTGTTAAAATACTGATCATTTATTAAGAATAATAAGGTTTATATAACTCATTGATTACACACTACACCGTCCCCGAAAGAAAAGAAAAAAAAATACAATCATTTTTTTTTTTAATTTATATAATACAAAACAAAATGTTTAAAACCTCCGGCTCCCCCTGCAGCTTTCCGGCGACGACGCAGGATAATCGAGTCCCTCAGATTATAGCTTAATATTTGATTATTAATCCAGGAGTGATGACACTTCTTATAGTATTTCTATACAAAATAGATTGCTGCTAGTGACAACAACCCTAGCATTACCATTATAATCAGGCTTATAGTGGATAAATGAAATTGCAATTGTTCAGTAGTTGCCAAATTACTTGATCCTATTCCATTCTGATTTATTATAACTTCTTCTTTTTTCGGAGTATATGAATTGCACATTTTTCTTTAAATTATTTGTTCAAAGTCGTTGCACTCACGGCTAGAGCGTACAGTTCAAAAGTCCAGCTTAACGCGACGCCGGAGCGCGACCCTTTTTTTTTTTTGACAACGCTAGGGGAATGCATATCCTCGGGCCCCGGGGGATGCCACCAAGGGGTATGTGGGACTCCCGGCTGCTGGTGTTGCACATAAGCTTCAACGTTATAGCTTGCAAGCACCGGCCGCCAGACTACCCACTAAACCTTCCAGCGTCTCTCCGCATCATAATGAGGCGCCACGGGACCGTAACCATGGGTATGACTGCCGTGACACCTCGATGCAAGCCGACAAGGAGGGGTGTCCCTGCGAATAGAACACCCCACGGCACTGGGTGTGGCTCGTCGGGAGGGTCCCCCCCCCCCGTCCCACTATGTTATAGGGAGGAGATGAGGAGGCGTTGCCCGCCAAACATGGCAGGGTCACCAGGTTCGGGGAGATAATACAATAAAACGATCTGACTGCTGTTAAAATACTGATCATTTATTAAGAATAATAAGGCTAATATAACTAATTGATTACACACTACATGGCCATTTTGGTCATTTTGACCATTTTGGTCATTTTTGTCATTTGTGTAGTTTACAGATAGATTAAACGGAGGATAGATAAATAAACTGGAACTGGTTGAAATAGAGGATGAAAGTTTGTATGGGAGACCAATCATTTCTCAAGTTTATAAATATAAAAATTTATACATACATACATAACTTCTCGCCAGTTCCCTTGTGGGGTAGGCACGAAAAACAGAATGCCATTTAGGCTTATTCTTGCACACCTCACTTGCCTCTTTGACATTCATAACTCTTGTCATGCAAGCTCGTCTGTTCTTAAGGCTCCTGACATCACCTTCTGCTAGTACACGATCAATTTGATCATGGAAGGTGTGTCGTGGCCTTCCACGACTTCCGCATCTATCCACTTTTGCATTGTATATCTGTTTAGTCATTCTTTCATCATACATTCTTTCCACATGCCCGAACCACCGGAGCATTCCTTTCCTTACCTTCACCCGGACACTCTCTTTCAGACCAACTCTCTTTCTTACTTCGGTATTACGAACGCGGTCCGCGAGCGTCACTCCGCAGATTTTGCGCAGTGCTCGCATAAAAATTTATCATCTAAAAAAATGCAATAGCAACTCGATCTGTCTATCTGTTAAGCCTTTACGGTAAAACTACTAGGGTTAGTGGATCCCTTTTGCTGTAGTTTTGTTTAAATCTAGTTTTAATGCCGACAATGGACATAAATACTTTTTATCCCAGGAGATTAAATAGTTTGTGAAATAAAATGAAGTGAATCTTCTGGGGAAAAATAGTATATAGTTCACGAGTCTACGCAGCTCGAATCCCATAACAGAGGTTTACCACGTCGCCAGGCAATTAAAGTCCTTTCGTCAGGATGCCTAACATCATCACCTGGAATTTAATTTATATACTTTGCGTATTCATGTTAGAGGCCAACAGTGATTATATAAAACATTTTAGAAGGTTTGTTCAAATACAATAAGGATATAAGAAGGCAGGTATTGTAAGTAGATTAATTCAATTTATGCCCCGTCTACACTTGAAGCTTTCTCGATTCGAAAATTCAATAATTCTGCATAAAGGCATGCATCCACTTGCGAGTGCGATGAATGATTGAGCGAATGACGGCTGAATGGATTTCATCGCGACGAGCCAGCGAACATCTGTGCCAATCGAACGGGCGAAGAACGTGATTATTTTGCTCATTGTATGTCCCGAAAGATTTTATTTTTATTTTATTTTGAAAACATTTTATGCAATAGGGAAGTTCGCCTCTCAAAAGAACTGTGGGATGTGTGGATGTTTGTTGGTTATGTTGTATCCGTTGAGCGGTGAATGGGGAATAAAATATAAACTTCGTATCGTACACTTTTAATAAACACACACTATATTATGTTATTTTACAACACAATCAGAAGGATTTTAGTTTAGATTAGGACAAGCAGCATGCGCAAGAACTGAGTTTATACACGATCACGAATTTTGTGTGTCCGCGTTGAAGTGAGGTTGAATGTGTCGAACTGTCGCTGTCGTTCGGTTTTTGATAGATGGTGTTTTCGCGCCAAGAGAATCGGCGGGAAGGTGTGAGCCCGCGCTGTCATATAACGGCGCGATTTTTTTTTATGTTTAAGGCTTGGCAACTAGGCCTTTAAACCAGGCGCCGTTGTATTGTAGGCTACAATCGACGTCATTCAAAGGAGTTCTTGTGAAAACTCGAAAGACCACATTTGGCTATAGTTTTTTTTTTTTATTGCAGGAGATCAGCAGACAGGCAGACGGCCCACTTGATGAAAAGCGGTTACCATCGCTTATGGACATTTGCAACACCAAAGTTGCTACAAATGCGCTGCTGCTCTCTTAAGGGAGACTGGAACCTGGTTATTACTGCCGGAACACAACTCAAGGTTGTTATGGCGACATACTTTAGACCAGGGGTGGTAGCCATCCAGTCGGGCAAATGCCCTACCACCTGGCTGTGGGTTGTTAAGTCACCTCTTACGACAGGCCGCCCGGCCGCAGGAAATTGTATTCTTTCTCCGTTCCTGCACGGATTATTCATATTATAGTTCACATTTCTCGCAAAAACACATAACTACTACTCAAAAACTATCAATATCCTACAACTATTGTTCATTTTAGAGTAATTTTACACATTTTTAGAAAATAAAACTTCACAGCACAAATCTTTTAGTTCGCGCCAAAAACTCTTCATCTAATGGCGCGATGTTTTGCGTGCTACACAGATTAATATTAGCTTCGCGCTTGCGTGCTTGCTTGTAATGTTGGCATTAATGTTGCCACAGAAGGCTTCTTCTTTATTTTATGTAAACATTTTTTACTTATTTTTATTTACATTAAAAACAGTTTCAACTAAATCTATTCAAGAAGAAAAAGACATAATTTACTTCATTGGAAAAACAACATTATATAATTATGGCCCGTTCTTATATCTTAATATTCATTCACTTTTTTTTTGGAGGAGGGGGAAATGCATTTCGCACACTACCGACTCCTTTACTAGGGATTAGACCAAAGCGACGAGAGGTGAAGCCACGAATAGCCACCAGAGTCAATCGCTGGCATGTGTGGAGACTCGCTACGCAATACTCCACTAAAACCACCCTCCCCCGCGCTTATGGCAGGAAGAGCGTGAGACTTAGAACGTGGTTACGCCCACGCTGATCCTAGCGCATCAGTGCTTGAGAGTGCCCCAGGAAGCAGGACAAACTCACTTCGTTAATAGGGGGATGACTTCTCCGCTCCCTATATGCTGGTGGGCCCCAAAATTCATCCACTTGCCTTAACATCGGTTGAATTTGGAAATTACTTTTATGGAGCTTATTGCAAATTTTAACCGATAGTAGGGCCAAAAAACGATCGGCACATAGACAGACAAAATTTCTAAATGCTGCATGTTTTAAATCTGCTGGTCTGATTTAATCTATCTGTGCAGGAACGGAGAAAGAATACAATTTCCTGCGTTGGGGCGGTCTGTCGTAAGAGGCGACAATACAACCCACAGCCAGGTGGTAGGTAGAGCATTTGCCCGTCTGGATGGCTACTACTCCTGGTTTGGGGTATGTCGCCATAACCACCTTGAGTTGTGTTCCGGCATGAGTGAGCAGGTTCCAGTCTCCCTAAAGTGAGCAGCAGCGCATTTGTAGCAACTGTGGTGTTGCAAATGTCCATAGGCGATGGTAACCGCTTGCCTCAAGTGGGCCGTCTGCCTGTCTGCTGAACTCCTACAATAAAAAAAATCTCCATGACTTTTTTGTTATAATTCATTGTGTAAAATATATACCCGATAGGTATATCTTATTAGATTACAAAATATAGATTACCATCTTAAACATCGATTTGTGTTTAGCTGCTGGTCTACACATACCTCTGAACGGAAACATAAGCTGGGAAGCCATATATATAACTGAACGTCTTCTGCCAAGCATCGTTGAACACAGTATCCGCCATTCCAGTGGTTCAACACGGTATTCCCGACTTCTACAGCCGGTTCACTTGATAATGAGAAAACTCCAATGTCGTAAGTTTTGCTAGCGTAAAGCAGTTATATTCTTAGAACTGTTCAAAGCAGTTTCGCGTTCTTGTCGTGGCTTGCATTTAATCTATTGCTAGAAAAGACAAATTCGCACATTTAATTCATTTACTTCTACCTTTTATTCAGAATACCGTTGTAATACAACTTGACAACTCCGCTAGCCTTTTGGGAACGTTCTCGAGAAGCGATAGTGGTTTATCTGTATAATCTCGCCAGGTGGTAGGGCATTTGCCCGACTGGATGGCTACCACCCCTGGTCTAGAGTATGCCGCTATAACAACCTTGTGTTGTGTTCCGGCATTAGTGACCAGGTTCCAGTCTCTCTTAAGAGAGCAGTAGCGCATTTGTAGCATCTTTGGTGTTGCAAATGTCCATAGGCGATGGTAACCGCTTTCCATCAAGTGGGCCGTCTGCCTGTCTGCTGAACTCCTGCAATAAAAAAAAAAAAAAATATCTGTGATTTTTATCCTCTTTTGTATATACAGGGAGTTTTTGGCGGGAACTGAAAGGAGATGTTGTGCTGTGCAGTTTTATTTTCTAAAAATGTGTAAAATTACTCTAAAATGAACAATAGTTGTAGGATATTGATAGTTTTTGAGTAGTAATTATGTGTTTTGTGAGAAATGTAAACTGTATAGAGTCAAATGTGGCCTTTTGAGTTGTCACAAGAACTCCGTTGGATGGCACCAGCTGATAACCTACAGTTCAACTGTGTTACACATAGGCTTAAGAAAATGAAGAAACTATACATATTGTAAACTAAGATCTGGCTTAAAGGCCTAGCTGCCAAGCCATAAACCTAAATAAATAATAATTTGTATATACAGCGCGTGCCATTAGTAGCTCACAACGACCACGTTCATGGCCGCGATTTTTCCCGTTCTATTTGCTTGACAGCGTTACAATAGTAAACCCAAGTGGAACGCAACAAACATTACATACGCATACGCGACGTCGTTGGTCGCTGCTATACTCTTTGAGCAGGTGCACTTCAATAAATAATAATATTTCAAAACTGGTCGAATAACTACTATTTGGTGATATAAAAATCAGCCCTTAATCAGATACATAAAGACTAATAAGTGTTGCATTAAGTAGAAGGACTGGAAATAGGTTATAAGCCGGCCGGCTTCCCCCTTGTGTCTGGTGTTGTGGCGAAGAAGGTGGTAAAGTTGTAGTGTAGTGAACTTCTGGTGATCACTAATCTGACAAATGTACTGTAATAAGGTGAGTGGGCATATTTTATTAGCCGCTCCAGTAGTTGTCGTATGAGTTATTATGTTGATTGGCCGGCATCGCATACTTTTGGTTTATATCACCGTAATTAATTTAAGGCTCGAACGCTGGTTCTTCATAGCCCCTATACTACGTGTTATGGCTATTTACACACTTTAAGAATCATAGAACTTTAATCAGAGTATACCAAAGCATAACATAACGTCAATACATCGTTGCGGTTCATTATATCCCATTTATCTGTATTTGGCGTGTTTTCGCAGGTACCAGTTCCCGAGGGAACGTCGGGCTCAACGCCGAATTAACACACGCGATCATTGTACCCGCGATTCCCATTTCATATTCATGTACGGCTTTGCATTTCACATACAAGTAATTTTATTCAAAAGAATTTTATTTTACACTCTGCTAATAGCTTTTTTACGAGTATACTTATTAGAGTCCGCACCACAAAAGATCTCCCACAGACGCGGCGCTCCAATTACTACCAGAGTAATTATTTGCTAATTCGTAAATCTATGTAGGCAATTACTGAATAATATATACAAAATATGTACTGTAGCAGCGAGAGATAGAGATTAAATGATACTTCAGATGACACAGTAGTATTCATTGTCGAGTGCTGATGTGAACTGAAGTGTATTTTGCAAACGGTAACCTCAATTACAAATATTAACAAGTCGTACAGCTACTACAATATATAGCACAATGTGTGAGCGAGAAGGATGAAGTGCGAGCAAGATAGAGCAACCATTAATAGTGCGCTCTCGCGTTGCGCTAAACGTAGCCAGTAGTTTGTTGTCCACTGAGATGACTAGACGTATGCAGCTCCCACATCAAAACTGTAGCGAAGTTTTTGATGGGAGCCAAAAGTTATGCTGGGTATTTTTATTTTCTAAAAATATGTAAAATTACTCTAAAATGATGATGTATTTGAGTAGTGTTTATGTGTTTTTCTGAGATATGTGAACTGTATAGTCAAATGCGACGTTTCAAATTGTTGAACGCCATCAGTTGTAGCCTACAATTAAATTGCGCTACCCACACAAAGACTTATACGTCAGAAGTGGATGTAAGAACTAAGATTTCCTTGCATGGCTTTGTGGCGAATTCTACTACTAATATTCATAATTAAAGCTATAAATTTAATTATCCTGGTTATCAAGCCGTAGAATGGTCAGTTCTAGGACATGTGCGATACAACTTGCTTCGCAACGCCATTTTACGGCTGGCTTTCGCGGGAGTTTTCGTTACGCAGCATCAAGGTGCTGGAATAATATTCCACCACCCATTAGAAATGTACAAAATATTAATGGGTTCAGAACTCAATTAAAGATATTTTTAAAAGAGCACCAGCTTTCACAACACCACCTAAAACTTGACACAAGTGGTATTTAATTTAATTGTTAATTCGATTCTTTTAATTTATTTTTGCAATACATTATAAAACACTAATATATTTATTAATTATTATTATTTTCCCTATTTCTTGTATATACTACGTATGTGTATGTGTGTATGTATGTGTGTATGTATGTGTGTATGTATGTATGTATATATATATTATTTAGGATTCCCTTCATGCTTTGCAATGATGTAATGTCTGCCGTGACAGTGCCTTAAGGGCTCAGCGGAAGATCAGCGCTGGTTTTAAAAGACCAGCATTATGCTGAGTCTGATGCCCCTTTCAGGACAAGATTATGTTGTTAGTTTTAAATTTGTTAACAATTATACCTACACTACACCAATGTAATTTTTTCCTGAATAAAATGATTTTCTTTCTTTCTTTCTATCTTATTTACTTACGAACGAAATCTTATCAAATAGCGGGGCTGCCACTTTCAGTTATTGTATTTTCCGTGAGACTTTTTTTGTGGCGCGGACTCTACCCACGAATTATTCTGGATTATTTAACAATAACGTCTACAAGCGAAGCTTAAGGCTGACTTGCATTGATCCAGCCACTGACTCGGGGAGTGGATTGACTTCGAAATATTCAATCGGGAATATTGAAGTCAGCGCTGCATTGACTTCAAATTTAAAAGTTGGCAGTGGCTATGTTTCAGATGAGACACAACGACCACGTCACGTCCGTGATTTTTCCGTCCCTCTAGCTTGCGGGCGTTACAATCATACTCTAGTGGAACGGATTAGGGAGCGTTGATGTCATTTTTTTTTATTTTTTTTTATGGATATTGCTGCTAGGGCGATGTTGCCAATGTCAAGTAGTGAAAGAATCACTTATGTCGATTTAACGACAGCAAAGAAATACAATAAAGATTTGATCAATCTGAAATGTTACCTGAAGCAAGTACAAACACAAACATTTATCAAGACACAAACATGAACATACAATTATTATAATTTAATTTGGTTAGTATCAATAAAGTAGGCTAACACAGACAAAACATCGTGGGATGGGAGACATATAAGCGACAACAAATTAGTAGGGAGAGGAGTTTTAGTTTTGGTGAGTAAGGAATATAGAGGAATAGAGAGTAAGGAATATTGATGTCATTAACGCCGAAATACACAAATGTCATTGGTTGATTTGAAAATGACGCCTTTTTCTATGTCAACCGATAGAGAGAATTAATGCTCTGTGGTCAACGCCCACTTCGATCCACGTCTTGATATGGGTCATTGTGTGCGCTGTGTGATCGAAAATAATGACGTCATTAGTGACGTGGTCGCCATGTAGAACAGCTGACAGCGCATTTTGAGCGTTATGAGATACTAAAGGAACGCGCCCACTATGAAATCAGCACTAGCTTCGGAGTTTTTGGCGGGAACTGAAAGGAGATGCTGTGCAGTTTTATATTCTAAAAATGTGTAAAATTACTCTAAAATGAACAATAGTTGTAGAATATTGATAGTTTTTGAGTAGCAATTATGTGTGTTGAGTTTACATTTAACCGCTATTAAATTCTATTGGTAGTCAGTCGCAAAATACACCTTTATGAGTAAACACGTATTTCATTATCAATCCTGTTACAAGTCTAAACAATAGTGAACCCTTAATAGATGCAACAATGTGTTTTGTGAGAAATGTAAACTGTATAGTCAAATGTGGCCTTTTGAGTTGTCACAAGAACTCCGTTGAATGGCACCAGCTGATTGCCTACAGTTCAGCTGTGCTACACATAGGCTTAAGAAAATGAAGAAACTATATTGTAAACTAAGATCTGGCTTAAAGGCCTAGCTGCCAAGCCATAAACCTAAATAAATAAATAAGCACTAGCTTCCTGCGAATTTGAATTCAGTAGGTGGATCAATGGAAATATCAGCTTTCAGTTCACGTTACCATGACTACGACGTGTTTATTAGTGAATTGAAATGGCGGCAACAAAAACAGTGACCGCAGTCATATCATTATTTTTTTTATTTTAAATATGAAAATATTCATTAGTTAAAAAACATATGAACAATTTGTAGTCAGTCGCTGGAATCTTGTTTTAAGCAAATTTTACTTGTATCAGAAGATCCCGCTCTCCCATATCTTAAGTATTACATCTATA
Source organism: Dendrolimus kikuchii (assembly GCA_019925095.2). Lineage (NCBI taxonomy): Eukaryota > Metazoa > Arthropoda > Insecta > Lepidoptera > Lasiocampidae > Dendrolimus > Dendrolimus kikuchii. Next base: position 838,745 of record CM034390.1, read on the forward strand.
TATATATATAAAAGAAAGTCGTGTTAATTACACTATTTATAACTCAAGAACGGCTTTACGGATTTGGCTGAAAATTGTGGAGAGGTAGCTTAGAACCAGGAGACGGACATAGGATACTTTTTATCCCGTTGGAATCGGTAGGTGGCGCTGAGATCGGGTTCTAGAATCCTCCTAATCACCTGGAGCGATTTTGGTGACTTTGTTTCTGTGTGTTTGAGTGGGTTCCCGGATGGTTTACATTCTCTTTTGGAACCGGTAGGTGGCGCTGGGATCGGGTGCTAGATTTTTATTATTTCAGAGCAGGACAACGTCTGCCTACCTTACCATTACCTCTTTATGATATTAGTATAGATAATGCAGGTAACAAAAAGTTTAAATGGCGCCATCTATGCATGTAATATTTATGAGTTATCCAGAGTTACATTCCGTTTTGGAGCGATTTTTTTTCGCGGCATTAGTAAGAAATATCACATAGTACGTAAACAATGTAATCTACATTTAAAATAATTACAGAACTATGTCTGTGTGTAGGAAAATCAATATTAATTTAAAACATAGATTAACTCCCGGACCAGTTGTTATTAATTGTTTTAGTTTGTACGCAAAAGTAATTAACTGTACTATATTGAACCGATTTTACAGTCGGTTTATTTACACGGATTAGTTCAACACCAAGTCTGGGGTTCAATCTAAACAGTAATATGAGGAATCTAACTTTTGTTAGGGTTGTTATAATTATAAAATATTGTTCTAAAAGGCATATCTGTGTTTGTATATAAACACGAAGTTTTCCTATGTCGTTTTATGGGAGGCTATTATAATATACTAGTGGTCGCCCAATGGTTGAAGTTCGACCATAAGGTTCTGTTGTCAAAGACTATATATACTTCTATAATCATAGATTTCGCCAAGGCTACACTAAACTGAATAAACAACAGTATCTTATACTAATATATAATCTTATACTAATATATAATGCTGAAGAGTTTGTACATTTGAATGCGAAGAAAACAAAGGTTATGGTGTTTGAAAGAGAAGAAACCAGAACGAATGCAAGGATAATGGTCGATGATGTTATGCTGGAGCTAGTGAATGAGTTTGTATATCTTGGATGTACTTTTAGCAGGGATGGAAGGTACACCGCTGATATAGAAAGAAGAGTGAATTTGGGGAATAGCTTGAATGGAGCGTTAGGTAAACTTCTAGGCGCTAAGAATCTCAGCCAGAAGGCCCAGCTTGCCATACACAACGCGGTGCTGGTACCTACGCTCGCGTATGGAAGCGAGACTTGGGTATGGAAGAGAGAGCATGAAAGTATAGTAAACGCGGTCGAGATGCGAGCACTACGCAAAATCTGCGGAGTGACACTCGCGGACCGCATTCGTAATATCGAACTAAGAAAAAGAGTGTCGGGGTGAAAGCAAGGATAGGAATGCTCCGGTGGTTCGGGCATGTGGAAAGAATGTATGATGAAAGAATGACTAAACAGATATACAATGCTAAAGTGGACGGATGCAGAAGTCGTGGAAGGCCACGACACACCTTCCATAATCAAATTGATCGCGTACTAGCAGAAGGTAATGTCAGGAGCCTTAATAATAAACGAGCGTGCATGACAAGAGTTATGAATGTCAAAGAAGCAAGGGAGATATGTAAGAATAAGCCTGAATGGCGCTCTGTTGTTCGTGCCTACCCCGCATGGGAACTGGCGTGAAGTTATGTATGTATGTATGAATGAAGAGTTTGTTGTTTGAACGCGCTAGTCTCAAGAACCGCGGGTCCGATTTGAAAAATTCTTTCAGTGTTGAATAGCCCATTTATCAAGGAAGGCTCTAGGCTATATATTATCACGCTAAGGCCAATAGGGGCGGAACACCAATGAAGAATGTTTCAAAATCGGAGGGTTTTGAAAGCAAATTCCACACGGACGACGTCTCGGGCACAGCTAGTAAACTATAAGTGTGCGAAATTTCATACTCCTCCGTCCGCGCAATTTTCGTAAAAAGTGGTACAAAGTTAATATAATGATACAGTAGAGGCAAGACAGATTATTTGGTATTGGAGACATGGGATGCTTATGTCTGTCTGTATGTCATACAATAGATATATACATATGTGCATACAAACAAGTGCGGGTGTGCTTGGGCCAGAAGGGGTCCCCTCATGTTTTGAACTATGAAGTAGAAAATTTTGAAAAAACAAATAAAAATAAACGTCGGAAAAATCAAAATCAAATAAATTACCGCGCTTAAAACCGTTAAAACGTAGTTTTGTTAAAATAAATGAAATTGTACTAATTTAATAATACATACATACATAACTTGACGCCAGTTCCCTTGCGGGGTAGGCGCGAACAACAGAGCGCCATTCAGGCTTATTCTTACACACCTCACTCGCTTCTTTGACATTCATAGCTCTTGTCATGCACGCTCGTCTGTTTTTAAGGCTCCTGACATCACCTTCTATTTAATAATACTTTCAATTATAACTGTTTTGAATAATACGTGGAGCAGTTTTTGGAGATTTTTGACTGATGTTTTTTTATTATTTAGCTGTGTATAATGTGGCGGTTTGTACGGTTGGTGGTGTGGTAACGTAGAAACTCCGGGTTCAATATCCGGCATGGCAAATTTCGTAAGCGAACTTTCGGTTATTTATTTACCTAAGTCTGTGTGTCTGGGATCGGCTCCAGTCTGTTGTACGTCACTCGTAACACAATTATTTAATGAGACGTCTGTCTGTCGCCACACCTTGTTTTTGATTAAACATTAATGCTACACCTTACATACATCAGAGGGCCGCTTTTGTAGAATAGTTTAGTGAAATTGACGCGTGTCTAGAGACTATATATACTGGCAGTTGAGATATAGTAGTACGTATACAAAACGCCCTGAAGTGCTGTGCAGCCCTGCATTGGGTACTAGTGTCAGGCTTCTAAGCAGAAAAACCAAAATCAGGATATATAAAACTGTTGTTGCGTACAGAGAGCACCCCCCCTGACCCGCCCGCCGGAGCACATCTACACTCCGCGCCCCGCATACCGCCGACGCCCATAGCTGGCGCGATTAGCAACTAGGCGTCGGACGGAATGCGGGATATAGGAGGCTGAAAAACCCTGAACAATCATGAATTCAGCCACTCAGCCATTCATATATTGTACTCAACTCTCTTGCATACTTAGTTCTACTCATTAAATGTATATTTATAATTTAATAATAATCATACAGTCCATTATTACATCGAGTTTTAATTTCCAAACACAAGAAGCAACTGCCACCAATAACCGTCATACTGTTTATCCTGATGTATGGGTGCGAAGCTTGGACGATTACCCTCAAGATGGAGAATCCAGATTTTAGTAGCGGAAAGGACGGTTCTCCGTAAGATTCTGGGTCCAACAGAGAGAGGATGGTAGCTGCAAGCAAGCTGGCTCGGTCACGTAGAACGGATGGGAGAGGATCGCAGCGTGAGGTTGGTACGGCCGGTATACCGGCGTCCGGTCGGCGGTCCCAAACATTGCTGGAGAAACAGACTCAAGGCTGACCTGCCGGAGCTACGAGGCAGTAATTGGCAAGAAAGAAGAAGCCAAGAAGAGCCAAGACCCACTTTGGGTCCCTGAGCCAACGGAGTAAGTAAGATGTAGTATAAAATTCTAATTTAGGTCCCCTGTAATGATGAATGTATACGTGTTTTTTTTATTGCTAGAGTTCAGCAGTCAGGCAGACGGCCTACTTGATAGAAAGCGGTTACCATCGCCTATGGACATTTGTAACACCAAAGGTTAAGGGAGACTGGAACCTGGTCACTAATGCCGGAACACAACACAAGGTTGTTATGGCGGCATACTCTAGATCAGGGGTGGTCGCCATCCAGTCGAGCAAATACCCTACCATCTTGCAAACGTACAAGGAATACGATATACTAAAAGGAACCGCCGGGTCTCGTTACACATGTACACAGAGAAGTAAAACTTAGAAGTGCTCGTAACCTCGTAACGTTACACTCGCTAGTTAATTCGCAAATTCCACAAGTTCCCGGGGGTGAACTAGGTGAGAGTGCGGTGGGTGGGGGTGAGATACGTGCCATTGAACTTTTCTAAAATAAATAGTAGTAACGAATGAGTCAGGAGTTTTTTTATATAAAAGATCTAAAAAATATTGGTAATGAAGAATTTTATTGATTACTATAATACTATATCATTGATCGTGTACTAGTAGAAGGTGATGTCAGGAGCCTTAAGAACAGACGAGCGTGCATGACAAGGGCTATGAATGTCAAAGAAGCAAGTGAGGTGTGTAAGAATAAGCCTGAATGGCGCTCTGTTGTCCGTGCCTACCCCGCAAGGGAACTGGCGTGAAGTTATGTATGTATGTATGTAATTACAATGCGAAAAACGTTGCGAAGTGCTATATAAGTATATAGGTTGTGTATGATTTTCAATTTGCATATAAATCTTTTGAATAAATTAAAATTTTTACTAGAGTTCCCGGCAGATGTTGTCCTGCAAAAAAATAAAAGTCTAGGGCCCGATCCCAGCGCCACCTACCGTAGGCAGAGAGGCAGGCAGAGACAATGGATTTCCACTTGCTACGATCCTGACATACATTTTGCTTCAACTACATTTATTAATCTCTTCATTGATTGTAAGTATAAGATTAAATAGTAACGGTCTTAAATATATTTTTATATAATTAAAATTAATATTTATTTCATAGGAAAGTGTACGATATCGCTGCAAGTATTCGTGCAGGAACGGAGAAAGAATATAATTTCCTGCGTTGAGGCGGCCTGTCGTAAGAGGAGACTAAACAACCCACAGCCAGGTGGTAGGGCATTTCCCCGACTGGATGGCTACCACCCCTGGTCTAGAGTATGCCGCCATAACAACCTTGCGTTGTGTTCCGGCGTTAGTGATCAGGTTCCAGTCTCCCTTAAGAGAGCAGCAGCGCATTTGTAGCACCTTTGACGTTGCAAATGTTCATAGGCGATGGTAACCGCTTTCCATCAAGTGGGCAGTCAGCCTGTCTGCTGAACTCCTGCAATAAAAAAATAAAAAAAGTAACGATATAAACACTGTACGCACCTGAGTCTGCAGCTGGCACCTTTTTCAAATATTAAGATTTTGGTGGGATGTCACTTGAATTTCAAGTGTGCGCTCGTATTTTGTCTCAATCGTTCGTTATTGCACTAGTGTTGCCACTCTCCGCTTTGATCAGTACGTAGTGTTGACAGTCGAAAAAATTGACGTCTCGATATCGCTAGAGAGCTACAACACTTGAGCATCGATCAAATCAAAATTAATTCGATATGGTAACGATACACCGTCCTAATCGAAATAGACTTTAATTATTGTTATCTACTAAATAACATCCATATATTCAAATTCAAAATAAGTTCCACTGGAGAACACTTTTTGAAGGTCATACATGTAAGTAAACTTCCTATTCTATGTACACCGCTTCGCAACGTGTTGATGCTGTAAAGGAGAAGAAGCGGCAAGAAACTCCCCAGCAACACGTCTAGCTAAATATTGTTTCTCTTTATATTTCATATTCTATTTATATCTCAAATTCTTTTTTTAATAAGTTTTGTACAGAAGTATGGTACAGAATCACTTTTTGAAGAATTAATGGAGTTGTAGCAAACAATGCATCCTCAATAAGACCAAGACAATAAAAGGAAAGAAAAATAATATTATAGTTATAATAATGACATGACGTGCTAAAATGTTATGCTGCAATATAGACCTTACACTTGCCGAGAAAAATTACTGCGACAGACGGACCGACAAACATGTCAATTTCCATTCAATTTATATCAAGATCTAACTACATTAAACCGTGGTTAGAAGAAAGAAAGAAAAAGACTTTACTTGAAGAAATAGCGACGTAATTACATTTCAGCAAACAAGGTTCGCACTCACCATATTGCTGTGCCGGAATTATTTCCGGCACAACGCTTATTTTCTTTTGGCATAAAACCAAACAATTGCGATTAAACTCAACTTGAAGTACACGAACCCAAGAACTCCAATTAAAAAAAAAAGCGATTCAATATAATAAGTGTTACAGTTATTTAGTAGCATAGTTGTATTAGCGCGTTCAATCAACACTAATACTTACATTTTAAATATCGCGATATCTTTTGAATGAAATGTCCGAATTGAATAATTCAAAAAGTTCTAGAAAGGTATTCGTCTTGAATGTGGAGTAATTTATTTTGGTAAGGATTAATACCAAGGTACTAAATAAAGAGTTTTTGAAGCGACGGCATTTTAATTATTAAAAAAATAAAAGAAAACACTTATTGTGAGATAACTACAATAGTTAGACATATTTGTAGACAATGATATGTTCTGCAAAGTCGTAGTACATTGTTTTGTTCTATAATCAATAGTTTTCGCAGCGCACGCCCTGTAAGGATTTTTCGGGTCATTTTTTTACACCTTTGGTTACATTATTGGACTTTTAGTAAGGATCCCCAATTTTTTTGAAAATATAATATAGTCTATAGCCTTCCTCAATAAATGTACTATTCATCACTGAAAGAATTCTTCAAATCGGACCAGCGGTTCCTGAGATTAGCGCGTTTAAACAAACAAACAAACTCTTCAGCTTTATAATATTATATATAGTATAGATAATATGTAGTGTTTGTGTATAGATTATAATTCAAAATCTCTCAATCGTATATAGACGGTATTCACTACATTTTATTTTCATGTTGGCAGACGCGATAGATTTATACTGTGTTCAGTTTATTTTATCAGATGTAAAACTTTAAGTATAATGTTTTATATGATATGCTGTATAAGATATTATCTAGAATTTCCAAACAGTAATTGTATTAAATTCTTTTCTTTCATAACACTTTAATTAAAATAGTTTATCAATGACTTCAATCCGGTATCGGTTGTGCCAATTGCTAAGATTTATGTACTGTAATATTGTTGGAGGGATGGCGAGGTGTTCCAAAAATGCTTGTAGAGTGTGAACAGTTAGTGTTTGTAATGTGTTAAAACAGTAAAGTTCACTGATTATGCCAGCGTCGAGGACACGGCGCTGCACACTCTGCAGGAGTGTCCAGCCTGGGAAGAGGAGCGCCTTGTCCTCGGCGCCACCATCGGAAATGACCTGTCGCTCCCGGCCGTGGTCCAGGCCATGGTCGGGGGCCAACCCGAATGGGACGCCGTCGCCGCGTGCGCCCCTCTCAAACACGAGCACGGAGAGGCCCGCCCCTTGCTGGGGTGGGCCCACGCCAGCCGGGGTCGCGGAAGAAAAGCTCACGCATATCCCGTGACCCCGGCCATGAGCCGTCAGTCACAGAGCAGTCAGGTGGCACCAAGGGGTTTTAGTGGGTATTCCGGCTTCTCTAGCCGGCGAGTCCCATACTCCCCCGCCGAAGTCTCCCCGGCGGGGGGTCCGCAAATGGATTTCCCCTTGTAACAAAAAAAAATGGACATTTGCAACACCAAAGGTGCTACAAATGCGCTGCTGCTCTCTTAAGTGAGTCTGGAACCTGGTCACTAATGCCAGAACACAACTCAAAGTTGTTATGGCGGCATGCTCTAGACTAGGGGTGGTAGCCATCCAGTCGGGCAAATGCCCTACCACCTGGCAAAGTTAACTTAAAAATATGTTAACGGACTCGTTAACTGCCGTTAAATTTTCCAAAGTCCGTTAATCGTTAATCCAGCACAATCATAATCACGATCTGTTTATTACATATAATACTGCTATACCCTCCAGAGCTGCAGTTGAACGTCTTTTCTCCACGGCAAGGAAATAGTACAGCCGAAACGAGCCTCGCTCTCAGACGAGAACTTCAACATATTAAAGTTTATGAAGGGGAATATTCATATTATGCCAAATGACTAAATTGACAGATAAATTGAGAAAGAAAGAAAGAAAGAATTATTTTATTTAGGACAAATAAACATGTTAACAATACTCAGTAAAATAAAAGATAACTGCATCAATATAAGTCCTAAAATTGGACCCAGACTCAGCGTAATGCTAGTTGCTACGGCCAGCGCTGTTCTTCCGCCTGGGACCAGCAGGTAGAGTCACGGAGGACAATACAACACAAAGAATATATCAAAACGGGTTATTACACATACTTACATCGAAATGATAATAATAAACATATATACATAGATATATAAACATAGTGAGATACGTGAACAAAAAACAAGTATGTAAATAAAACAAACAGATTATTATATTGGTAAAAATGGTCATAAAGCACTTGTATCATGCCTTAAGTTACTTTGGACGGGTTAGTAGACGAAACGATTGTCTAAGATGTAAGTGGTCTATGTAGCAATTCGTCGACATAGCAATTGATCATTATATTACTATCAAATCCTCTTAAAATTAGTTCGTCTAATTAGTGTTTCGTCCAGAACGCAACTAGTCTATCTAACGTGTTAACTTCCAGAACCAACAGTTTTTATAAGAAGATTCAATTTTTATCACGTGTTAACGGATTAATGGTTAACGTTAACTTGCGTTAAATTTTCTGTAATGTAACGCTTTAACTTTTAACGAAGTTAATTTTTTCAATAACGGATTAGCGATTAACGAAGTTAACTATTTGATTAACGGTGCCCAGCTATGACTAAAACCATTAATCGATCTCAATTAGCCGTGATGAACTAATATGCGCACAAAATCGAATTTAAATTGTTGCAAGTGGTATAATGATGGCTCATTATTGACGTTTGGTGGTAATCTGATGAACTTAACAGCGCTTAATTGGGACGGCACATGGATTATTGCCGTAAGCACCACTATCGCTGATGTAACGCCGGTTGCGTTCATCGGAAATAGCTTATTGTGCTTATTTAATCTCATTACTGTAATCATTTTGTACTGTAGCAGCGGGAGGTAGGGATTAAATGGTAGTTCAGATGGCAAGTAGTATTCACTATCGAGTGTTGATGCGAACTGATTTTTTTTTTTCGGTGCTGGACCCAGCTGAATAGCCCCAGATGGCTGTTTCAGCGATACCGGACTTTGGGAGCTTCCCGACTCTGTGGGAGCGGAGGCGTTCAGCCCGGAAGCAGCGCGCTCGAGGAAGCACCTCCTGTGAGGTTCGACCTCGACTCGGTAAAAGGCTGAATAGGCTGAAGTGATTGTTTGGGGACTAATTATCGACTCCGCCGGCGGAGCCGATCCTAGTCTATCATTACTACCGCTTCGCAACGTGTTATAGCTGGAGGAGAAGAAGCGGCGGAAGAAACTCTCCAGCAACACGCCTAAGCTAATCTTGTATGGCTGCTTGTGTCTGTAGTGAGTGAGATTGGTGGGTCTTACCTTTGTGTAAGAGGATCCGAGCCGGGGGCTCTCCGGCGTCTGTTATGCCAGACTGATGTTCTGAGCCTCGGGGGGTTCATGATCGCGAGGAGACGGGTGATTTCATCGGGCTCGTCAATGAGTACATTGCGAGGTCGACGATTTCTCGTGGGGAGCGTTCGGTGTGGGTTTGTAGTTGACCGTTTCGTACTAATTTATTTTGAAAACGGTAATCTTAAGTACAAATATTAATAAGTCGTACAGCTAGTATAATATATAGCACTATGTGTGAGCGGGACGGACGATGTGCGAGCGTTGCGCTAGCCAGTAGTTTTTTTTTTTTTGAGGCGAAAATGCTTAACCGATTTACGCACAAACTGGGCCGTTGCTAGGGGAACGACACGCGTCGATCGGGGGCGATAACACTGCAGCAATAGTATGCTCTTGGCAGTGCTCCGTCCGCGATCAACGTCACAGAATAGTGTGGAAGACTCCGAGCGTTGCTGCATGAGCGAGCAACCCCAATACCCACTAAAAACCCCCTCCTCCCTGTCGACCCTGCGCTTTTGTTTGTGTTGGAAAGGCTGAGATTTAGAACATAGTTACGCCCAGCCGACTAGCCAGTAGTTCGTTGTCCACTGCGATGTTGAGACGTATGCAGCTCCCATAGTACCAAACGTTTATTTCCTACTACTGTGCCAGCGAAACTTTGGTATTTGATGAAGATTTCCAACTGTGGTACCAATATTTTTTTAAACAAAAGCGACTTCACACTAAAAAGCAAAAAATTATTATTCTCTACAACATCTTGAAGTTGGTGCATTTTGTAATGTTGTTGTTGCTTTTTATGTTTCACTTAGCACTAACTTCAAGAAGTTATAGAAAATATGTATTTTTTGCTTTTGAATTTGAAATCGGTTTTGTTTTAGTTAAAAAATCTACTTTTCAGCAGCTTGAATAGCTTTAGAAATAATATTTTAAGCGCCTTTAGAAATTGTACTACTGGTACGTGTATACAAGTAATCAGTTGGAGTGTATGCGCTTGGCACTCTTCAACAAGGGTAGCTCTCGATTTACTTGTGATCCACTCATCAGTTCCTGACTTGGTGACAATGGGACCAACATAGGAGTATACTCTTTCGGATAAAGGAAAGAAATTGAAAATCGATTCACAATTCACGGAGAAATCGCGTAACAAACATACAAACAATTGATCTATCTTAACCCAGGAAGTTAGCTTTGTATGGTGTTTTAATTCATTCCGTTTGTCTGTTAGGTAGTTTTCACATGATAGTCTGTTAAAATTAGGTCGCATAACTTGATTCTTACAACTCAGATGCCAAATCCTTTTACCAACATTTAGAAATTTGCTCAGAAAACACTATTTGTCCACAAATAGCTCTGTCTTATTAACGGCTTTGTGGCTCGGAGTGGAGATCGCTAGAGCTAAGACTCAAGCTCCAGGGGTGGAAGTGATAAATGGCCTAACGTCGGCAGTAGCTTCGGTGAACCTGCAGCCCACCTCTCGACACCCCTTAGCCACTCACACCCATATTGCCCCTGCCTTCTATGGCATTTTTTGGAGCCCATGCAGCGAGTGGCGAGACACCGTCTACCCATATTTCCATATTCCCCGAACATTGCGACGGGCAGACGCCATAGTCCCCATATTCCCAGACCCCTAGCACCACTAGCAGTTCACCCCAATAGCCCGGTACTTTTTATCCTCATTTCCCACAATAGTCTTATACTGGCCGGAGCTTGTCCTTGGGTGCATTACTATATGGTGTAGATAGCGATAATCGCCGGTCAGTGTCACGCCACATTTACATTAAATTTGTCAAAGGGCCTGTACGTGTTGGCCTTCCCATGGCCCCACGCAAGCCCTCCAAATGTCCAGGCCATTTTTATGGCCCGTGGTCTACAAAGACATACATGTATAATACATTTAATATAATAACTTATGTATTATTGTATATATATAACTATGTATATACGTATTTATGACGGCCTCTCTGGTTGAGCGGGCTAAGCCTTTGCCGGCGTACCCACTGCAACGCAGAGGCTCCGGGTTCGATTCCTGGTATTGTAAATTTCGGAAACGTGTTTTCTCCGTTATTTACTATGGTCTGGGTGTCTGGGATCGGCCCCAGAGTAGTCCGTTGTATATTACCCATAACACAACCGTCACTTGCTTAATTTGGGGATATACAATATGTGTGTTTGTATTTTTTTTTTTTTTTTTTATTGCATGAGCTCAGCAGACAGGCAGACGGCCCACTTGATGGAAAGCGGTTACCATCGCCTATAGACATTTGCAACACCAAAGGTGCTACAAATGCGCTGCTGCTCTCTTAAGGGAGACTGAAACCTGATCACTAATGCCGGAACACAACTCAAGGTTGTTATGGCGACATACTTTAGACCAGGGGTGGTAGCCATCCAGTCGGGCAAATGCCCTACCACCTGGCTGTGGGTTGTTTAGTCGCCTCTTACGACAGGCCGCCCGGCCGCAGGAAATTGTATTCTTTCTCCGTTCCTGCACGGATTGTCTGCCGATTATTATTATTATTATTATTATTATTTATTTGTATATGTATTTCTTAAATTAGTTTGAGTATTTATGCATCTATTGCCTTTTTTCTGCACCACCTACATCGCCTGATTCAATTTCAGTCATTTCAATTTCAATTTCCAAAAATTGATTTATGTTGCCTGGAAGAGATCGCTATGAGCGATAAGGCCACCTATTGTATTGCCTAGAAAATATTGTAAATATGGTCTGTTTTTAACCCGACTTCAAAAAAGGAGGTGTTCAAATCGTCGGAATCTTTTTTTTTGTAATTGCATATTTTGGTGTGCAATAAAGTGTCACTTGTCTCATGTTCTTTTGTCCTCTCATGTCTGTCCTGTAATCATGTAAAATTGAGTTTATTAAATGCCTGATGCATTTACGAATTTAGGTAGTGCAAATTACACCACCACTCCAAACAGTCCTCAAAATATTTATTATTAAGAGCATTGTACAACGCGTATAGAAAATCAATGATATCAATTCGCATAATTGCAACTACGAATCGTAGTTTAGCAGAATAGCAATTTCTAAAGCATTTGTAGCACGTAGTAGGGGTAAGAGGTGCGGCATTTGTAGCTAGGCACCTGCTGCGTGATTTATACTATGGTTGTGCTATAATAATAATAAATCTTTATTGCCAAAAAATCTGGTACATTAAAATATTGAAGTCCCTAACTCCCGAGCTAGGCATGAAGCCTGTGTTTCGGGAATCAGGCCTCCTCGCCCTCTCACATTAGTATGTACTTTTTCAACACACTTGCTCATAAAGTGGCTTTATAGTCACCGCAATTAGGCACAGAATGACACCCATTATCAAACTGTGAGTAAAAAACATTATAACTAACTAGTGAGTTATAGATTTTTTTTTTTAATTTTATTGGTTGAGTTGCTTTGTTCTTAAAAAAGTTTTTATTCAAAAAAAAAAGATCGTGTTCTATAGAACAAATAAATTAATGTTCATATTGCTCGCTCATTTCATGCAACTTCTTATTTAAATACATAATTTTAACTCGTACGTGTTTAATACATAAAACTTTCACTCATATATAAATTTTTTATCTACTAAATAAAATGACTTTTTGTTGTTATTTTATTCACAAGTGTGTTGAAAAACGTCGTATGATACACGTGTGTATTGATGATTACCGTCCTCGGCTCTCTTAAGACCCTCGCCTACGGCTCGAGTCTCAATGGCGCCTCGGCGGTAATCACCAATGTTACACACTAGTACCATAATGTACTATTAAACACAAATAATACAAGTCGATAACAGAGTGTTTATGTCTAGTGAGTAAGCGTGTGGTCTGGATGTACGTGAGCGCGCGCCTGCACGCACGTGCGCGCGTGCGTGCGTGCGTGCTTGCGTGTGTGTGTATGTGTGTAATTATGTATGTACTGTATGGTTACTATTAAGATAATTATTGTGTCACAGACATATAGCATTGCTGCCGTCTTGCAAGGCCAGTAAGCCATTCGATTCCTAGCCATTCTAGCCATTATATTCTATTTAAACTTTTACGGCCTTACTTACAATAATCTCGTTAAGAGCGAACGGAGAAAGAATACAATTTCCTGCGTTGGGGCGGCCTGTCGTAAGTGGCGACAAAACAACCCACAGCCAGATGGTAGAGCATTTGCCCGACTGGATGGCTACCACCTCTGGTCTAGGGTATGCCGCCATTACAACCTTGAGTTGTGTTCCGGCATTAGTGACCAGGGTCCAGTCTCCCTTAAGAGAGCAGCATTTGTAGCAAATGTCCATAGGCGATGGTAACCGCCTTCCATCAAGTGGGCCGTCTGCCTGTCAGCTGAAGTCCTGCAATAAAAAAAATCGGACCCTAATCAATGAATATTTTTTCTTTCACTTATAAACGTGTATTACCTGTTGTTGACCTAAGAGACAGAAGATAAATGAAATTTGAATGAATATCGTAGTTTGTACCCACAATATTCTACTAAAGAGGAGTTTATGGGTAAGATTTTTACTAATCAGTTGCTGAGCTTAAATTATAAGTTCTAGTGCTTTCCATGCAACTAAAAGTATCCTATATTCATTCCCAGTTACACAAAACGAATATAAAACCGACTTCATAATTATTAATTTCACGCTAGTTCCCTTGCGGGGTAGGCACGAACAACGGAGCGCCATTCAGGCTTATTCTTACACACCTCACTTGCCTCTTTGACATTCATAACTCTTGTCATGCACGCTCGCCTGTTCTTAACGCTCCTGACATCACCTTCTGCTAGTACACGATCATTTTGATCATGGAAGGTGTGTCGTGGCCTTCCACGACTTAATATAAATTAATATATTAATACGTGAAGCAAAAACTCTGTGTCCCTTATTACGAAAATTGCGCGGATGGAGGAGTATGAAATTTCGCACACTTATAGTTTATATAGAGAAGGAGCGCAGAATGTTAATATTTAAAAAAATGATGCATAAAAAATACATTTAATCAATAATAAAAAAAACAGATATACAATGCAAAAGTGGATGGATGCAGAAGTCGTGGAAGGCCACCACACACCTTCCATGATCACATTGATCGTGTATTAGCAGAAGGTGATGTCAGGAGCCTTAAGAACAGACGAGCGTGCATGACAACAGTGAATTTGGGGAATAGTGTGAATGGAGCGTTAGGTAAACTTCTAGGCGCTAAGAACCTCAGCCAGAAGGCCCAGCCTGCCATACACAACACGGTGCTGGTACCTACGCTCACGTATGGAAGCGAGAGTTGGGTATGGAAGAGAGAGTTTGAAAGTAGAGTAAACGCGGTCGAGATGCGAGCACTGCGCAAAATCTGCGGAGTGACGCTCGCGGACCGCGTTCGTAATACCGAACTAAGAAAAAGAGTGTCGGGGTGAAAGCAAGGATAGGAATGCTCCGGTGGTTCGGGCATGTGGAAAGAATGCATGATGAAAGAATGACTAAACAGATATACAATGTAAAAGTGGATGGATGCAGAAGTCGTGGAAGGCCACCACACACCTTCCATGATCACATTGATCGTGTATTAGCAGAAGGTGATGTCAGGAGCCTTAAGAACAGACGAGTGTGCATGACAAGAGTTATGAATGTCAAAGAAGCAAGTGAGGTGTGTAAGAATAGGCCTGAATGGCGCTCTGTTGTTCGTGCCTACCCCGCAAGGGAACTGGCGTAAAGTTCTGTATGTATGTATGTATGTAAAGTCACGAGCGAATTTTAGTACAGTCAAATAAAAAACCTTATGTTCTCTCCAACAGTGTATCCTGTCCTACTGAAATTAAGGAGAAATGATTTGTAGTCAGTTTAGGAAACTGTGACGTCACGTACGACCTCCAGACAGGTTCTACACACACACCGCATCTTGAATTCGCTCCTCACGTACTCGGTAAGCTGGTATATTTTAATTAAACCTACTTAATGGGTTATGAGGAGTATATTATAGCCTTAATTAGCAATTTGAAACCGTTCAAATGAAATGTTTCAAGTAGGGCTTTCCTGTCAGCTTTGTAAGTGAATTGGGTTTCTGCGCGTTGAAAACGATTGCCTGACGTCATCACTTAACCGAGATACACAAGCGTATTCATTAGTTTTTTTTTTAGTTGTAAATAAGTTTTGTATTCGTGCAGGAACGGAGAAAGTATACAATTTCCTGCGGCCGGGCGGCCTGTCGTAAGAGGCGACAAAATAACCCACAGCCAGGTGGTAGGGTATTGGCTACCACCCCTAGTTTAGAGTATGCCGCGATAACAACCTTGTGTTGTGTTCCGGCATTAGTGACCAGGTTCCAGTCTCCCTTAAGAGAGCAGCAGCGCATCTGTAACACTTGGTGTTGCAAATGTCCATAGGCGATGGTAACCGCTCTCCATCAAATGGGCCGTCTGCCTGTCTACTGAACTCACGCAATAAAAAAAATGATTTTTGTTAATTATAGTTATCTAATCAAATGTATTTAGCTGTAGCTTTTCTATAAATAAATAAATAACTCATGTTTTTATAACTCTTTTTAAGATATACACTCCGAATAAAAAAGTAGCCTAAAACCTCTTACTAAGAGAGTGTCGGGGTGAACGTAAGGAAAGGAATGCTCCGGTGGTTCGGGCATGATGAAAGAATGACTAAACAGATATACAATGCAAAAGTGGATGGATGCAGAAGTCGTGAAAGGCCACGACACACCTTCCATGATCAAATTGATCGTGTACTAGCAGAAGGTGATGTCAGGAGCCTTAAGAACAGACGAGCGTGCATGACAAGAGCTATGAATGTCAAAGAAGCAAGTGAGGTGTGTAAGAATACCCCGCAAGGGAACTGGCGTGAAGTTATGTATGTATTTAAGACCTGTTATAACCGGTAATTTTAAACCAGTTACATACTACTCTATCAAGATTCGTAGTCACGCTATTGGAATGAAAAGCGTATGTATGTTAGCTACTAAGCGTCCACGACATTTTCAATAACCTTAAAACCGCAAAAACTGAAAGAAATTCAGTATATTGTCTAGCATTACACTTCACAAACAAACCAAGACACACAAAGAGCCTAAAAATTAATAACCCAGACACAGAAAAGAAAAAACCAACACACATGGCACTAGATACGACTATATATAAGTATAGATATAAGGCCAACACTGCACATGCACTTCCTCACAACACCAGCATGTAACAGATACACTCTACATTAGTATAAGTTTAGTATTAAAAATAGGATAAATTAATATAATAAGTTAATCTTAAGGTACACCATATAAATCACTAAATTAATGTCACACACAGTAACAAAAATAAACAATAAGCGTGTATGGACTCTAAAATTTTCATAGAAATTAAGTAGTAAAAAAAGGTACGGAACTCGAGTCCGTAGATATGTTACATACATACATAGCTTCACGCCAGTTCCCTTGCGGGGTAGGCGCGAACAATAGAGCGCCATTTAGGCCCATTCTTACACACCTCACTTGCTTCTTTGACATTCATAGCTCTTGCCATGCACGCTCGTCTGTTTCTGTACACGATCAATTTGATCATGGAAGGTGTGTCGTGGCCTTACACGACTTCTGCATCCATCCACTTTTGCATTGTATATCTGTTTAGTCATTCTTTCCACATGCCCGAACCACCGGAGCATTCCTTTCCTTACCTTCACCCCGACACTCTCTTTCAGACCAACGACTTTAGATATGTTAATAATAAAAATAAAAATAAAGTATATTGTCTTATCCAGCATCCATCTTGGATGTCTCATCACGTTATAAGTGTCGACGCGAAAGTGACAAGCCATTTTCTAGTTGGCTCCCTCGGGAGCTGCTTCCTTCCTTTGTTATAAAGATAATATCATCAGTATATTATGTGCTCGATGTTCATATAGAAGTTACTGTACTCTTCTTCTGCGAACGGGCGGTTTCCGCGACGAAGCGCCTATTTTGCGTGCGAGGGTGGATGAGGGTTTACTCCATCCAGCCCAGCTCCTCCAGGAAGTCCACCAGCTTCTTGACGTTGCTGAAGACTTCTTGGAGGCTACCTGGGGCGTCCAGATACTTCGCCCTGTATTGGGCCACCTCTCCGCATTCAAGCAGGACATGGGCGGCTGTTTCTTCTTCCTCCAAGCATGCTCTGCACAGGGGGCTGTCAGTGACACCTATATTAAAAAGATGTCTGTTAAAATTGCCATGTCCAGTGGCTGCACTAATAACTAGCCTCAGCCGGGACCGACTGAGCTTTAAGATATTCCTGGAGAAATGCAGGTTTAGCCGAGGCATTGCCAGCTTGGCTTGCCTGCAATCCTCCAGGTTGTCCCAGAGTTGCTGATGTAGTGCCCTTGTCCTTTGATTTATGTAGTTTCTAAACCAACTGTGCGGCAAAGGCAGGAAAGGCTCCGGTCCAACTGGTTGGGTTTCGGAACCTCTCCTTGCTAATTGATCTGCCGCATCATTACCTCGGGCACCACTGTGTCCTTTGATCCATTGAAGGGTCAAGGTATTGTTCTTACCTGCCGCCTCGTTTAGAGCCGAGTGGCATTCGTATATTAGATTTGAATAAATAACCCTGCTACTAAGGGCTTGTAGTACCGACCTGCTATCCGAGAGTATTCTGATGCTGTGATCATTGACATCTCTAGCAACGATTGCTTTAGCTGCAAGCAGAATGCCCATGCACTCTGCTTGATATACTGTATTAAACTTACCCAGGGGCTCGGATATGTTAATATTTAGGTCTTCCGAGAAGACTCCCGTGCCTGAGCCCGAGCTAGTCTTTGACCCATCAGTGTAGAGGCTAAGCTCATGATGGGAAAGATAACTGTCGTTACCTTCCACGAGTTCAACCTTGTATTTTTTGTCGAAAATGAAAGCTTTCTCTATTCTGTCACTGACCGCTTCCACCAAGGGTGAGTTGGACCAGGCTTCCGAGAGAATGCTGAAATGTCTTACCTTGTCAAACCTAAGTGTTTTCAGGTGTTTTAATCTTAGGGTCGCCATTGCTGCCTCTTGTTGTACAAACAGGTGCAGTGGAGGGATGCTAAGAGCTATTTCTAGGGCCGCGGTGGGCGTTGTCCTCATACAACCCGTCACAGCGCAGCACGCTTGCCTTTGTAGTCTCTGAAGTTTGGCCGTGCAGGTCGCAAGCTTAGTCCTTGTCCACCAAACCACAGAGCCATAAGTTAGCATAGGTCTAACCACAGCTGTATAGAGCCATAGAAAGAGTTTGGGATGAAGTCCCCAACGCTTACCAATCATCCTACGGCATTGCCATAAGGTCACACTGGATGCGTTGACTTTATTGTCAACATGGCTGCTCCAGTTTAACTTGTTGTCTAGGGTTATCCCCAGATATTTGACCTCATTTGATAACTGAAGTGTAGTTCCAAAGAGGGTCGGTAGTCTGTAATTACCTAAGACTCTCTTATTTGTAAAGAGAACAACCTGCGTTTTCTGTGGGTTGACAGAGAGTTCCTGCTCGTTGCACCACTTCTCCATTACGCGCAGGGCTGCCTGTAACCTATCACACACCATGCTGGCATTATTACCTACATTTAGTATGGTGATGTCGTCGGCGTAGCCAACTGTGTAAAAGTGTTGGCTGTTTAATTTGGAAATGAGATCGTTCACAACCAAGTTCCACAGAAGTGGGGAAAGTACTCCTCCTTGAGGACAGCCTCGAACCACATGGGCGCCTTTCGTGTCTTCCCCAACCTTTATAAATCTGTTACTTAACATGTTAATTATCCAGTCGATTAGCAGGGTTTCCACTCCGTGTCTACGGAGCGCTGTGTCGATACTGGTGAAATTGGTTTTGTCAAAGGCCCCCTCTATGTCTATGAAGCAGCCCAGACAGACCAGCTTGTTTTGAAGAGCAGACTCAACTTTACCTACCACCTGATGGAGTGCAGACTCGGTAGATCTGCCGGGGCAGTAAGCATGTTGGTGCTTGTGAATGGGTAGAGTGCGTAGCGCATTGTCTCTAAGGTGCCTGTCGCATAGTCTCTCCAAGGTTTTAAGGAGAAACGACGACAGACTTATGGGTCTAAACGACTTTGGATTAGTGTAATCACTCTTACCTTGCTTGGGTATGAAGATAACCCTGACTTCACGCCAGGCAAGGGGAATGTATTTATGTGCCAGGCATGCCTGAAAGATGCATGCTAGGATGGAAATCAATTTTTCCCCGCCCCATTGTAGTAGTGCCGGGAAGATGTTATCATTTCCTGCTGACTTAAAAGGCTGGAAGCTGTCAACCGCCCATTTCACCTTACTGAAGGTAACGATCTCACAGGCTGTTTGCCAGCAGTGTTCTGTAACTAAAGAGTTGATTTCCACACGTCTAGGGGTTTCTTCTATTTGACACCCCGGGAAGTGTGTTTGTAAAAGTACCGTATTCGATTCCTCCTGGCTCAGGGTCATTGTGCCATCGCTCTTGCGTAGGTTGCCAACAGCACAAGGCCCCTGTTTGGCCAGTAACTTCCTAACACGGTTCGCTTGTGGTGTGGAGTTAATGCTTTCGCAGAATTTTCTCCATGAATTTGATTTCCAGTATCTGATGCGCTTTTTATATAGAGATTTGGCTTCCTTGTAGGTATCCCAATCCCTATCTGCACCTGTGTTCATTGCTTTGTTGAAGGCTCTCCTAACCTTTACACGCAGTTTTTCGAGTTCTTTGCCCCACCAGCCATTTTTGTCAGCCTTGGCACAAGGTACCTTTAGGGGACAGGCCTTATGGTAGCAGTTTATTATGGTAGCATTCAGGGTGTCTACCTGCTGTTCAATCAGTGCCGTACTTATTAGCCTAGCAGTTGATGGTTGTTTGTCCAGTTCATGCGCTATAAGTTGTTTATAGCATGACCGGTCGGTTTTCTTTGGGCACCTTCTAGGAGACGCCGAAGTGCTGGTTTGTTGTAAGTCATAGCGGATCCACCTGTGATCGGAACACGATGCTTCCTTCGACACGTGCCATCCCGTTATCAGGTTTAGAGCCTTTGGGGTCGCTAGCGTCAGGTCGATTATTGTACTGCACCGTCTTCCTACAAAGGTGGGCTCGCTGCCATTGTTTACTATGTCTAAACTAGTAGTTAAAAGATATTCAACAAGATAGTTACCTCTGTTGTTGCTTGCTTCCATACCCCACAGAGGGTGATGGGCATTGGAGTCTGTAGATATGATCAATTCCCAGCCATTTTTCTCGCAGAATCTGATCAGTCTGTTAACTTCTGCAGGTGGTACCTCGTCTGCCTCATGCATATAGGATGATGCAATAACGAAGTCGAAGTTGTTAATACCTTGATTTGATTTGAGCGATATAGCACACAGGTCTCTGGAAAAGAATTCCATTAAAGGCTGTGCACTTATATTACCCCTAACATATATGCAGGCTCTCGCCTCCCCAGAGTTATCATGGAAAAGCTTACCGCCAATGTTGGAAAGTCCGCATACGTTGCCGCCCCTGATCCACGGCTCCTGGATCAGTGCGATGACCGGTGCTGTTGATGCAACCTCCAACCATCTGCGTAGTTGAGCCGTAGCGGTTATGCTGTGATGGAGGTTGCATTGTAAAATCTGGATGTTATTGTAGGAAGGGGGATCCATTTGGATCACCCTCCTCCTCCAGGCCTAATCTGGAGAGGTCCAGGAGCTCGTCGTCACTTGACGCTTCGACCGCTCGACTGGACCCCACCTGCATAGTCTCCTTCTGCTCCAGAGGTGGAGTTACCTCAGACATAGGGACATCCGCGGCAGCTTGCACCCCCGCAGTCTCGTCCAGGAGGTCCGCCGGGGTGTCGACAAACCGTCCTTTGGGGCCCTGGAATTTCAGGTACACCGCACCCAGCCGATAGCTGAGGCGGCGCTTCCTGGCCAGGACCACAGGGACAAGATCCTTGGGGATGCTCACCACCACGAACGTCGCCCTAGTCTGAGGCAAGATAGCGTGCACACGCCACCTCTCCACTTGTGCCCAGGGATTGCCCCACTGCAGCATTGTGCCGATGAGCACCTTGTCACCGTCGTGTTCGTGCGGCAAGAGAATACCGCAGCGAACCAACTTCGGGATGTTCTTCACGTCGGTGACCACAAGCTTGCCTACCTCCGGTAGCTCCAGGGCCGCGCAGGTCTCCTTCGTCCACTCAACAGCTGCCTCGTTGTCACAGTATAGCCGGAGCGAACCGTCGACGTAGGTAGGTCTGCGCATAAACCTAGGAGCCTCCGAGGTCGGCGCCTGTGTTTTTGCCGACGTGATGATCCTTTCTGTCAACAGCTTCTCAATTTCCGCGGCGGTGGCTTGGGAAATGAAGCTCGTTGAAGACGTGATGACCAGCTCCGCCTTGGGAACATCTTTGGATGCTGCCTCCGCGTAGCTGATGGGTTTAGGTACCATGGCAGGGGAGAGCTTCGGCTTTTTAGACTCGCCTCTGGGAGAGACAGTCTCATCCAACCTAGCCCTCTTGGTATTCGGTTTCGCCTGCCCGGTACCTTGCGTTTTAGGGCCAGGCCTACTAGGGCCCTGCTCCTTGCTTGTTGAGGGAAGCACCTTGGTTGGGGCCGGTGCCTCCGTCTGTTTGTCTGTCTGTAAAGGGGGAGGGGGGGACTGTTTGGCGCTCTTGGCTTCGGCGCGTTTCGCTCTCCTCTTTTCCTTTTTCTTAAGCATCCTCTTATGCTTACGGGTGGGCCGAGGGTCATCACACGCCGGGCCACTAGGCTGCTTGCCCGCCTTTACGGTGGGTTTCGCCGCCCCGTGTACTGGCGTGTTCGCCTGGCCCCATTTTAGCTGTAGGATGCTTGGGCCCGTCGTTGCGGAGCCTTTGGTTCCCTGAAGGGGTTCCAAAGGTCCCGTTCGCGCGACCTCCTTTGAGGAAGTCGCAGCAGTAGTAGGGATGGCCGTATCGACTTTCCCCCTGTGTTTCCCCTCAGGTTTCCCTTTGGGTACGGGTTTATGAACCTCTGAACTATCCATTGTTTAATTTTATGTACTTCATCTTTGTGGCTTCCCACCCTCCACGGAGCCCGCAAATGGGAGTGCCCATTCGGCGCACTAGGAATACCACTCAGATATAGGTGTAGAGAGTTTATGGTTGGGCGCGACATCGGGAGCTCGTACTAACGCGGCTGGGGAAGTCGGTTCACAACTATCCAGTTTGCCCACGTTAGCCTGGCCCCGTCAGCATGGCCACCACTATCCCATGCGGGGACCCCTCCACACCTCGCCAGGTAGTTGTCAGAAGACAGACTACCAGGACCATTTCCCCTAGCTGGCTAGACACGGGGCCGCCGTGTCGCTTGAAATCAGGACCAAAGAGGGCGTATTACTGATCGAAGGTAACTAACTCCGACCCGCGATCAGCTCAACCCTCCAGGACTCCTTCATCCCCGCTTACGACGCTCACTACGCAGGCCACTGCGCAGGTGGTCGTAAATAGTCCCCCAGTCCCGACCTACAAAAACTGGGAGAACCGCTGGCCACTAGTGTGGCCGAGAAGAAGAGGACATGCGACTATTTAGTTTTTGTTTCATCTGTTTCATAGGGAAACAGAACAAGAACAGGCAGCAACCACGAGAAGGAAACTAAATAGACTTGCCATAAGTTTCTTAGCGACCCGCGCTCCACTCATGACCATCGGCCAAATTACTCCCTGGGACTTAGGAGTAAAATGGGCAAGAGACATTGTTCCACGTCTTATTATGCGTGATATTGACCAATGTCTGTTGCCCGCCTGTCGTAAGAGGCGACAGAAGAACCCACAGCCAGGTGGTAGGGCATTTGCCTGACTGGATGGCTACCACTTCTGGTCTAAAGTATGTCGCCATAACAACCTTGAGTTGTGTTCCGGCATTAGTGACCACGTTCCAGGCACCCTTAAGAGAGCAGCAGCGCATTTGTAGCAGCTTTGGTGTTGCAAATGTGCATACGCGATGGTAACCGATCGCCATCAAGTGGGCCGTCTGCCTGTATGCTGAACTCCTGCAATAAAAAAAACATACATACAAGTTACATATCGTAGACTCCTGACACACACTTTATCCTATTATGATAACTCTTTGACAGTGCACGCTGTCAAACTCTGGAATGCGTTGCCTCTTACTGTCAGAGAGGCCAAAACATTACCTACTTTTCGAAACTCATTCAGAAAATTATACCTCTTTAAATAATTCTTAATATATATAAATTACGTGTCACGTTGTTTGTCCGCGATGGACTCCTAAACTACTTGACCGATTTTAATCAAATTTGCACACCGTGTGCAGTTTGATCCGACTTGAAAGATAGCTTTCATTTGGATCCGGTAGGTGGCGCTGGAATCGGGTTCTAAATTTTATTTCTTCAGGGCAGAACAACGTCTGCCGGGACAGCTAGTACGTCTATATATTAAACATTTACTTAGTTATCTATTGTAATATATGTTAATATCAAATGCTTGAAGCAAAAACTTTGTACGGGGTGAAGGTAAGGAAAGGAATGCTCCGGTGGTTAGGGCATGTGGAAAGAATGCATGATGAAAGAATGACTAAACAGATATACAATGCAAAAGTGGATGGATGCAGAAGTCGTGGAAGGCCACGACACACCTTCCATGATCAAATTGATCGTGTACTAGCAGAAGGTGATGTCAGGAGCCTTAAGAACAGACGAGTGTGCATGACAAGAGTTATGAATGTCAAAGAGGCAAGTGAGGTGTGTAAGAATAAGCCTAAATGGCACTCTGTTGTTCGTGCCTACCCCGCAAGGGAACTGGCGTGAAGTTATGTATGTATGTATGTATGTATAAAAACTTTGTACCCCTCTTTACTAAAATTGCGCGTACGGAGGAGTATGAAATTTCGCACACTTATAGTTTATATAGAGAAGGAGTGCAGAATGCTAATATTCTTTAAAATTATCCACAAAAATATATTTAATCAGAAAAAAATTATTAAATAAGTAAAATTTATTTATTATTTTATGCTTTTTCGTTACTTCTAAACTTGGTTTCTTTTTTTTATTTTGGTTCAATATCTAAATCCTCTTCATAGCTTAGACCATGTCACGCAATTACCATATTTACCCATTTACTTTATCACAGTTAACAACGCGCGAGTTGCGAGCACTGCGCAAAATCTGCGGAGTGACGCTCGCGGACCGCGTTCGTAATACCGAAGTAAGAAAGAGAGTTGGTCTGAAAGAGTGTCGGGGTGAAGGTAAGGAAAGGAATGCTCCGGTGGTTCGGGCATGTGGAAAGAATGACTAAACAGATATACAATGCAAAAGTGGATGGATGCAGAAGTCGTGGAAGGCCACGACACACCTTCCATGATCAAATCGATCGTGTACTAGCAGAAGGTGACGTCAGGAGCCTTAAGAACAGACGAGCTTGCATGACAAGAGTTACGAATGTCAAAGAGGCAAGTGAGGTGTGTAAGAATAAGCCTAAATGGCACTCTGTTGTTCGTGCCTACCCCGCAAGGGAACTGGCGTGAAGTTATGTATGTATGTACAGTTAACTACTTACTTAACAAACTCGTCAAGTAATAAATTGTTGTACAAATAAACTTCAATAAAAACAGCTCACAACAAATCCAATACTTGTGATAGTTGTACGAACAACAAATTAAATCGGAAATAACTTGTTTCACGTTTGGCCAGGAGGTGTCGGGGGTGTCGGTAAATCAATTAAAAGTTCGCCAGACAAGTTCCCAATCGGTAACTAAACTAATGTGCTTGTCACTTCCTTTAAGTGTTGTGAGTTTCGATCTGATCCCGCCATTTCCCTTCTGTCATCGGACAACCAGACGCACCGGCAGTTTAAAAAAAAGAAGTTAAAAAATCCCCCGATTTTGTAACATTCTTCATTGGTGCCCCGATCCTATTGGTCGGATGATATATAGCCTATAGCCTTCCTCGATAAATGGGCTATCTAACACTGAAAAAAAATTTCAAATCAAACCAGTAGTTCCTGAGATTAGCGCGTTCAAACAAACAAACTCTTCAGCTTTGTATATTAGTATCTTATATAGCCTATAGCCTTCCTCGATAAATGGGCTCTCTAACACTGAATTTTTTTTTTAATCAGACCAGTACTTCCTGAGATTAGCGCGTTCAAACAAACAAACTCTTCAGCTTTGTATATTAGTATCTTATATAGCCTATAGCCTTCCTCGATAAATGTTGAGAACACAACCTTGAGTTGTGTTCCGGCATTAGTGACCAGGTTCCAGTTTCTCTTAAGAGAGCAGCAGCGCATTTGTAGCAACTTTGGTGTTGCAAATGTCCATAGGCGATGGTAACCGCTTTTCATCAAGTGGGCCGTCTGCCTGTCTGCTGATCTCCTGCAATAAAAAATAAAAAGTTTCTGCGTGAAAGAGTAACAAACATACATCCATACATCTATACATACATACATTCTTACAAACTTTCTCGTTTTTAATATTTAAGGATTATCTTGAAACATCTAAAATATCCAGTCTCCTAGTTTCCTAAACTTTGAAAAAGGTTCCCCAAGTGCAGTCCTAATGTAGTGATCAGAGCCGAGAACAGGTTTAATATTAGCAGGCAGAGCATCTGGCGTCCATTACCGGGGTATCGTAAGCGATGATACGTCATAACGGGACCGGGGGCGACGGGGGGAGGGACCGAAGGGTCTTATGAATGGGGGCCATTACTTTGAGAAGGCGTTATCCACATCACTGATAAGTTCTTTGTACTTAATTAGAGGCGACGCCATATTTGTCGCGCATTTAGCGACTTGACTCTTGTATTTCTTACAAGATAAGTATTTTAATAAAATTTTAGTTAAATTATGCGTTTAGATGATTCATTTAAAATATTTTCTAGTTTAAAGTCTAAATTTAGGATTTTCTTAAACAGGGCCGTCTTAAGGTTTGGATGCCGGGGGGCAAAGAACAGTTTGCATCCGAAACAATAAAAAATAACTAGTAGAAAGAAAGCTTTCTTTGGGATACCTGGTTGGAGCGAAATTTCGAAGGCCATCAAAGACTATCCAAGGCAATCGAATCAAATAAATTGTATATAATCCAGTCAAATAAGGTCTGAAATCAAAATTTTGGCACTCAACTTTGTATTTTTGATATAGTGTTTTTAAAACAAAAAAAAAATTGCAGGAGATCAGCAGACAGGCAGACGACCCACTTGATGGAAAGCGGTTACCATCGCCTATGGACATTGCAACACCAAAGGCGCTATAAATGCGCTGCTGCTCTCTTCAGGGAAACTGGATCTGGTTACTAATGCCGGAACACAACTCAAGGTTGTTATGGCGACATACTTTAGACCAGGGGTGGTAGGCATCCAGTCGGGCAAATGCCCTACCACCTGGCATAACTACTACTGAATAGATTTTGATGAAACGTTCCAATAATATAGCTTACTCATCAGAATAACACAGGCTAGAATTTATAAAGATATAGTGTGAATTGTCCAAGCACGAGGGTGAAGCCGCGGGCGCTGCTAGACTATAATATTATAAAATTCTAAACATGTCGTGTGTGTACATTAAAGCTAGGCTAAAAACATCTGGAATAGACTATATAAACGATGGAGAACACGATGTATTTTTTTACATTTCTTGTCTCTTTGTCGAATTGTTCGCGATTCACGAAATAACTACTGAGCCGATTTGGATGCGGTCTTCGCTGATAGACAGCCAATTCTTAGCCATAAAATCTGCGCTAGTTTTTAGTGTGAACTGCACAAACACTATTTGTTATAGTTGTCATGAAAGTGAGCATGCATTACCTGTGCTAAACACGTATTACGTGCCATAAGTGAGTATGATTGGACCACACACTCGCAACTGATCGCTACATCACTACGTACACACTATCTGCCAGGGCTCATGGGATGTCCTGGTTATAGGCGAAAGAAAGGAACACGGCGAGTTATATGAGAATTCCGACAATAATAACCTATTTCCGCCTTCAACAACAATTCCAAGTCAACACATTGTCACAACAATTAAACAATAAATTATAACACCACACAAAGTCACAAACACACAACTAACAACAAAACTTACACACATAACACACTTACGCGCACTACCACTGCACTGCACTACACGGACACTTCACAAACAAACCAAGTCCTATGCGTAGGACTGCATTAAGTCACAAAAATACACCAATAATAACCATAAAAGTATATAATCGAATACCTGCGTCAATAAGAGAATTGCCTCTCAAACAATTTAAAAAAAAAATATTCTCTTGCTTGCGTGGGACCATGGGAAGGCCAACACGTAGAGGCCCCTTGACAATATTAATGTAAATGTGGCGTGACACTGACCAGCGATTATCCCTGTCTACACTATATAGGACAAGCCCCGGCCAATGTAGGACTATTGTGGGAAATAAGGACTAAAAGTACCAGGCTATTGTGGTGAAATGCTAATGGTACTAGGGGTCTGGGAATATGGGGACTATGGCGTCTGCCCGTCGCAATATTCGGGGAACATGGAAAAATGGGCAGACGGTGACTCGCCACTCCCTGCATGGGCCCCTACAAATGCCATAGAAGACAGGGGCAACATGGGGTATTATTATTTTTTTTTTTTTCCAACGTGCGATCATTGTTCAGTTATTCAATATATTCGACAATTCAGTATTACTAATAAAATGACATTCATAAAATATATAATTGTATTTAACTTTGACACAAAGGTGACAAAATTGTGCAGCAAATTGTAATGATTATACATGACTATTGAATAAAATTAGGCACATGCACTTCCTCACAACACCAGCATTTAACAGATACACTCTAATTAGTATAAGTTTAGTATTGAAATTAGAATAAATTAATATAATAAGGTATTCTTAAGGTACACCACAACACAAACATACATCGGCATTAGTGACCAGGTTCCAGTTTCCCTTAAGAGAGCAGCAGCGCATTTGTAGCATTTTTGGTGTTGCAAATGTCCATAGGCGATGGTAACCGCTTTCCGATCTCCTGCAATAAAAAAAAAATGTCACACAATAATTAAGTAACAAATAAGCGTGTACAACTTCTTAAAAATTGTAAAAAAAAGGGTACGGAACTGGAGTCCGTAGAGTTGTTAATTAAAAAAAATATCTCTGTCAGGGTAGAATCAGGCCGCCGAGTCTGTACAACCCCTTAATATGATCCCCACACGGTGATAAGTTGGCAAGTGGATGAATTCTCGAAACAAAAAATAAAAAAACTTCGTTTAAAAAAACCGACTTCAAAAACTAAAAAGTATAAAACAACTTATTTCTAAAACTATTATTAATTATCTAAAACATCTTAAAGTCGGTGCTTAGTAATTTTCAAAATATAGTAATTTTTATGTTTTACTTTGCACCGACTTCAAGATGTTTTAGATAATATATATTAATAATAATAGCTTTAGAAATAAGTTATTTTATACTTTTTAGTTTTTTAGTTTCTGAAGTCGGTTTTTTTAAACGATTTTTTTTTATTTTATTTATTACTTTTTAGTGTCGAGCTATGTATGGATAGACCTACGAAAGGTACCGCGCTCCTTAAAAAATATAGGTCCCAAGAAACGGGAACAAAAAAATGATCGTAAAATGAAAACTACTGTGCCAAACTATATTAAATTTTTAGGGGACCAAATGGCAGCAACTATTCCGCATCAAACTAAACAAGAATCACGTAAATCGGATCATAACTCTCAGAGTAATCGGTGTACATATGGAACGGAATAGAAATTTTTTCATAAAAAATGTTCATAAAATGAAAACTACTGAGCCAAACTATGTCTAATTTTAGGGGACCAAATCGCAGCTATTCCGCGTCGAACAAAAAAAGTATCACGTAAATCGGACCATAAATCTCGGAGTAATCGGTGAACATACATACCTTCCTCCTTTTTTTTGAAGTCGGTTAAAAAGACATGCACACTATTGCAATGTGCATGTATCTATGAACTACAAATAAAGCCCGATCGCCTTCGTAAGTTACGAGAATTATATATAGATACATATTCACATCCGCTCGTGACGCTCGCGGACCGCGTTCGTAATACCGAAGTAAGAAAGAGAGTTGGTCTGAAAGAGAGTGTCGGGGTGAAGGTAAGGAAAGGAATGCTCCGGTGGTTCGGGCATGTGGAAAGAATGCATGATGAAAGAATGAATAAACAGATATACAATGCAAAAGTGGATGGATGCAGAAGTCGTGGAAGACCACGACACACCTTCCATGATCAAATTGATCGTGTACTAGCAGAAGGTGATGTCAGGAGCCTTAAGAACAGACGAGCGTGCATGACAAGAGTTACGAATGTGAAAGAAGCAAGTGAGGTGTGTAAGAATAAGCCTAAATGGCGCTCTGTTGTTCGTGCCTACCCCGCAAGGGAACTGGCGTGAAGTTATGTATGTATGTATGTATGTATATTCACATCCATAATGGTATAATCATACCATTCCACAATACTTATCATAAAGTATCAAGAACAAAAAGCCGCTCTACTCGCTCAGGCGTTCCTCTAACTTCGGGAACATTGTCAAAGATTCCACTGAACTGTCGCAACTTCTTGATACTTGCTGAATTATTTATGTTTAGTTACGCCCCCACGTTTAGTGTAACTCGAGTTTACCGAGTTTCAGTTTTGGAAGGCTAAATTTCCAATTTCATCCGGCCCTGCCACGTCTCATATATTATTCTCCTATGAAATTTTAACTGTCTTATAAAGTTAAGAATTTAAAGTTGCTATCCATGCTCAAGTATAATTCGAAGAAATAAAGGTCTCTGGTAATCCTTGTTGATAGAATAAGTATAAGAATGGAGCGTTAGGTAAACTTCTAGGCACTAAGAACCTCAGCCAGAAGGCCCAGCTTGCCATACACAACGCGGTGCTGGCACCTACGCTCACGTAGAGTAAACGCGGTCGAGATGCGAGCACTGCGCAAAATCTGCAGAGTGACGCTCGCGGACCGCGTTCGTAATACCGAAGTAAGAAAGAGAGTTGATCTGAAAGGGAGTGTCGGGGTGAAGGTAACGAAAGGAATGCTCTGGTGGTTCGGGCATGTGGAAAGAATGACTAAACAGATATACAATGCAAAAGTGGATGGATGCAGAAGTCGTGGAAGGCCACGACACACCTTCCATGATCAAATTGATCGTGTACTAGCAGAAGGTGATGTTAGGAGCCTTAAGAACAGACGAGTGTGCATGACAAGAGTTATGAATGTCAAAGAAGCAAGTGAGGTGTGTAAGAATGGACCCAAATGGCGCTCTGTTGTTCGTGCCTACCCCGCAAGGGAACTGGCGTGAAGTTATGTGTGTATGTATGTATGTAGAATAAGTAACATAGATAGGAGCAGAGGAATACTTCTGCTGTCGAAAGTGGCTCAAAAGCGCACTGATTCCGGTCCTACTTACCTTAACGACTGATTTTATCCAAGTCTGGAATTTATTGATGAAATAAAGACCTCAGGTTATTCTTGTTAGTGAAATAAATAACATAATATGAGCTCACATTTTCAACTAACAAAGGAAGCAGGACTTTGAAGGTGGTAGGGCATTTGCCCGACTGGATGGCTACCACCCCTCGTCTAAAGTATGTCGCCATAACAACCTCGAGTTGTGTTCCGGCATTAGTGACCAGGTTCCAGTTTCCCTTAAGAGAGCAGCAGCGCATTTGTAGCAAATTTGCTGTTGCAAATATCCATAGGCGATGGTAACCGCTTTTCATCGAGTGGGCCGTCTGCCTTTCTGCTGATTTCCTGCAATAAAAAATAAAAATAAAAATAGGAGCGTAGCATTACTTACTGTACCATCGAAAGAGGGTCAAATACGAGACAATTCCGATCCTATTTCGATTGACAATAAGGCGTCATTGTATTATGAAAATAATCATAACACAGGGCCGCATCTTTGGGATAAGCCGGGGGCCCCGAGTGGCCAATTCAAAGGGTAGCAAATTCAAACTTTGCAGATAAATACACAACTCACCATTAACGCAACTTTGACCACTGTGACGTCGAGTACTTTAAGCACAAATTACTTTTTGGGGGGCACGTAAATATAGGTTAAAAACCACAGACCATGTGTCAATCAGTGGGTTATACCAATTTCTATTTAGTACCTTACCTGTAATTCCCAAGCAATATCCCCTTCAGGGCTTCGGATCCAATCACTTATTTCCGTTACTTTAAGAGATATTAAGCACTTGATTTAATTTGGAATCGGTGAGAACGTGACCAGATAACCAAGCTTTTCTTTGAAGTGTCAGATTTAATTATAATTGTTGAAAATTAAATTGATGTTAACTTTCAAGGGAACGGGTTAGAACTTATTAGAACAACTGAAAATTCCTTGAAACCCGTATCTCGTGGAAAGCGAATTATTTCTAGAGATACTAAGAATACTAAGAACATAATATTTTCTTAAGTTTTCGCGACTTGTATACATAATAAAACTACGTTTTAACGGTTTTAAGAGCGGTAATTTTATTTGATTTTGGTTTTTCCGACGTTTCGGCCACTTTTCAGTGGAAGACAAAGATGCCCAAGTGTCAACGAGTATTGTTAAAGTTTTATTTAGCCTACCGCCAACTTGTTAATTTTAATTATTTAGTTTTAATTTTGTTTATGGTTATTATTTACTTATATAGATTAGGCTCCCATAGAGTAAATAATAACCATAAACAAAATTAAAACTAAATAACTAAAATTAGCAAGTTGGCGGTAGCCTAAATAAAACTTTAACAATACTTGTTGACACTTGGGCATCTTTGTCTTCCACTGAAAAGTCGCCGAAACGTCGGAAAAACCAAAATCAAATAAAATTACCGCGCTTAAAACCGTTAAAACGTAGTTTTATTAAATACTAAGAACAACTTGTACAAAAAACTAATGTATATAAAGTTCTTTTAATGCTGAACTACAGCAGAGAGGCTGACGGCCCGACTATAATGGAAAGTTGATACCGTCGCTTATGGACATAAGCAACGCCCGAGATGCTGCCAGTGTGCTGCCGGCCTTGAAGAGGAAACTGGAACCTGGCCACTAATGCCGGAACACAGCTCAAAATTTTTATGGCGGTATACTCTAGACCAGGGTTCGTATGGTGGTAGGGTCTTATTATCTCCGCCAAAATTACTATTTACGTCTGTCCTCGTTCAAGGCCTCGAGGCCCGGTTATATCGATATCACCAAGTCCGAGTACAATGTTGCATGAACATAGACAGCAGCAAAATCAAATCTAAAAACACTAAAATTAACACAAAATACATACATACATACATAACTTCACGCCAGATCCCTTGCGGGGTAGGCACGAACAACAGAGCGCCGTTCAGGCTTATTCTTACACACCTCACTTGCTTCTTTGACATTCATAACTCTTGTCATGCAGGCTCGTCTGTTCTTAAGGCTCGATCAATTTGATCATGGAAGGTGTGTCGTGGCCTTCCACGACTTCTGCATCCATCCACTTTTGCATTGTATATCTGTTTAGTCATTCATTAACACAAAATAGAATTAATAAAAATACTTTTCCAATTTAACTATCTTACTCCTACAATTAAAATAAGCTTTTATAAAAAGTTTTTAAATACAAGCTTTTGAGATCCTGGATATCATGTAGCAGCAGAGTGCTAGCCAAGCCAAGTAAAACGAGCCCAAACACGACGGGTCTATCTTATTTAGTACAGTTCCTATGGCCACCTTGCGACTCCATCATCAGATCAGCTCCATGGTATTATATTATTGCATTGTCACGCGATATACGTGTGCAAAATTTCAGTTCAATCGGAAACCGGGAAGTTGGTCAAATTTAACTTGTAAGATTCCACCCGAACTTACATACATGCATAGGTACATCCATTGCAAGTTAAATAAAAGCTTGTAATAATAAAGAAACGAAGTTAGTAAATATAAAGCAAACTTACATATATATACAACACATGCATTTTAATAAGAATAATTCTACATTAAGACATACACATATTTTCATTCTCCTTTACATGATTGAACGTTGTCCGTTACATGGCTGATATTTATCTGGTGATTGATAAATCGGCCTTAAGATATTTAAAAATCATTATAATCCGCAAGAGTTAACTTGAGACCTAATGCTGCGTTTCCACGCATGCCAAGCCTCGGCAAGCGTCCACAAGCACAAGCGTGTAAAGAGGGCGTTTGGCTTGGCTTGCGTGAGCTTGTGGACGCTTGTATTCGATCCGGGCTACTGTCGGTTTTTGGACACAAATCAAAGGGCGCTTGCGACGCGTTCACGCGTTGGCGCGCGCTTAGTAGCCGCATATACATATACACCGGCACCGTTAAATTTTGAATACCGTAAATTTTTAGAAGGTTTTAGGTTCACCTTCTAAATTTTTATGAAGTAACCGAAATACCAATTAAACTGAAAAACTTATTAGTTAACGGGTACGATTTTTATGAATCTTTATCATCCACCATCTTCGTGCTCGTCGGGCTTTCCTTGCTTTTGTTTTACTTTGCTTGTATTTGAAATAAAAGTAGGTTAAATCAAACGTAATAGCCGATACAAGTTCGACGTCCGCCATGCTTGGATGTACGTAACACACTGACAGATTCACAAGCGTGTAAACGACTCCCAAATGCCAAGCGAGATTTGTGGACGCTTGAGGCTTGTGGACGCTTGCCGAGCTTTGGCAAGCGTGGAAACGCAGCATAAGCGGAATGCGCGCTCGCCTCGCGACCCCCGCCTTCTTACCGCTCCCGCCATCGACGACGATCGAGTCAGTACCTCGCGCTTACGTAATCCAAGCGAAGTCTCAAGTTAACTCTTGCGGGTTGTAAACAGTATAATCTTTTAAGGAAAAACAATATTTAACAATGAAGGGAGTTCCCGCGGGATACGGAATGAAAAGCAAAGGTGTATTAATAACCTTAGATTGAAAATAACAAAAGCAGATTGTACTGTATATTAGTTTGTATTGTGTTCAGTTCATTAATAGTACATCGATCATTATTAGACACGGCATGTTGGCCGGACGACAAATGTTTACCGGACTCCATGTTACTTTGATTAATAGCACCCAAATCTCTAGGTAATAAATAATAGAAGAATTTGGGGAATAGTGTGAATGGAGCGTTAGGTAAACTTCTGGGTGCTAAGAACCTCAGCCAGAAGGCCCAGCTTGCCATACACAACGCGGTGCTGGTACCTACGCTCACGTATGGAAGCGAGAGTTGGGTATGGTAGAGAGAGCATGAAAGCAGAGTAAACGCGGTCGAGACGCGAGCACTGCGCAAAATCTGCGGAGTGACGCTCGCGGACCGCGTTCGTAATACCGAAGTAAGAAAGAGAGTTGGTCTGAAAGAGAGTGTCGGGGTGAAGGTAAGGAAAGGAATGCATGATGACAGAATGACTAAACAGATGTACAATGCAAAAGTGGATGGATGCAGAAGTCGTGGAAGGCCACGACACACCTTCCATGATCAAATTGATCGTGTACTAGCAGAAGGTGATGTCAGGAGCCTTAAGAACAGACGAGCGTGCATGACAAGAGTTATGAATGTGAAAGAAGCAAGTGAGGTGCTTAATAAGCCTAAATGGCGCTCTGTTGTTCGTGCCTACCCCGCAAGGGAACTGGCGTAAAGTTATGTATGTATGTATGTATGTATAAATAATAGAAGTATTTAAATATATCTACTAGGAATGACCATTGGCTAGTTAAAAAAAAATTAGTACACAAAAAAATGTCGAGAATTGAAGAACTTAATCAGAATCATTTCAATTTTTGAATTTTTCGATCTCAAAATATGTGTCAAGTACTAAAAAATGACATGTACGAAGTTATATTTGACTACGGAGCCATAATAAAGTATTTCATCAAAAATACATCAAATCTCTCAAGAGGTAGTTTTTTTTTAATTCGATTTTTAAACAAATTATCCGATGACGTCATTGGGGACAACTTTACATTAATTCCTTTGCCTATAAAAAGAAAATAATCATATTAATCTGTGCTACTATTTAAATGTTACTGTCATTATTCATTATGACACATCGTAATCATTTTAGTGTGGCCAGCCTAGCAATTTTATCGGTAGATTTATTTTATATATTTTGGTGTTCAACATTTATTATTTTCTAAAGTTACCGTTAAGTTATTTAAAGTGACCTTTAGTGAAAAATCAATATAATATAACTTAAACTGAATAATGTACAGTTTGACTGAATACCATTAATTGATAATCAGGCATAAATTACCTATTAGACACCATTGCGATGTCATTACTTTTCTTAATTTGTAATAAAGTATTCTTTCGGCGATTGCAACAGATAAAGCTCATTCGACCACTAAAATACTTTGATTTGGTATCACATTTGGGTTATCATTTTATGATGTCTGATACCTAGACATAGTCTCATTATCCAATTATGTTGTCAATCCAGTTAAAATAAAAAGGTTGTATTGTCAGTTTCAATTGAGGGGGAGGGGGGGGGAGTATTTATAGTCAGACCTTTAAAAAAAATATCAGTCGTTAGGACTGCACTTCAGAGATAAAAACTTGGTATCTGAGCGTGACGGTCGTGCGAATTCAGTGCATTTTCCCCATCCTAGAAGTATCTACCAAAGTTTTCAATTAAAAAATCATGGCGATGTTCGATAAGGTCTTTTTTAAGTCAATATGTTGGGAGTTACTTTCCTACACACACGTGTGTACCTACAAGAATTACAAATTTTAGTAATTTCACTATTATCAACCTGGCAACATTGGGTATTTAGGCTTTAGATCGGCGGTTAATGCAGCATTTCTAAATTCTAATATTATTCATTACAATTAGTTTCGTCCTTAGAAAAATCTTCTAGTCATCCGACAAAAAAGTGAACTGTTTTATTAATGAAAATGTATTAAATATTTTCTCTTTCTAAACATGGCCGGATCTTCAAATAGGAGTGTTAATTTTGCAAAGGCTGATACGCTAAACCTACCTAACATGTAATGTTATTAGAGTACATAGCTATACTCGTAGTACATATTGGAGAAATAAGAGGAGCTAAAATCCTGATGTAAGTAGTTTTGTGAAGGTTTCTAAATTCAACATGTTCCTCCATAGATCTTCCTTCCTTCTTTCCTTTTATAACCTGTGTAGTATATTACTATTCCTGTCTGTAAATTTCATCCATATAAGAAATCAGTAATGTTAATTATTAGTTCATATATGATTGATGTAAGCATAATTTGTGTTGAAGTCAAAATTCATCTAAAATGTGCACCTATTTATAGAAAAATAGCTACATGTCTCACTCATTCATTAGAAACTGATTAAAATAATATTAATTACTTATTTGATAATTTGGTACAATCAATAAATCAGCAACCTATATTACTTTCTTAATAATCTATAATACAAGTAAAGTATCTCATATAAATACATACAAATAAAGGAACAGACATTGCACCACTGCCCTGGCGGTTAGATAGTGTGTTTGATTGCTAATGTATGTTATGGATCTGATCT
The DNA here is from genome assembly GCA_019925095.2 of Dendrolimus kikuchii. Classification (NCBI taxonomy): domain Eukaryota; kingdom Metazoa; phylum Arthropoda; class Insecta; order Lepidoptera; family Lasiocampidae; genus Dendrolimus; species Dendrolimus kikuchii. The sequence continues at coordinate 875,531 of CM034390.1, forward strand.
TATACAACAAATTACCGGAAAATATGAAACTCTCCAGTAGTTTTAAATATATTCACTTGCCGGCTTAAAAGTGATTAATTAAGCACATCTATGGCTTGAAGGATTTCATGGAATATGAAGATTTGTGACAAATACCTTAATGATTGTAAATCTCTTAATAATATGATTTTGATGTGTAACATAGTTACTAATATGAAAAATTATGAGTTAAATAAGGACTATGCGAGTAATTAAATAGACACTTTATATCTTTTTTTTTCAGGTTCAGAAAAAATTAGCAACAACTTTTCTGCATAAGCAAGGGTTATGCTTGATCATAGAATTTTATGACTTATCCACTGCAGTTTACATGAAAACTTTATGTATAGATAAAACCAAATGCTAGCCTGCAGAAAAAAGAAAAAGATAAAACTGAACATTTCTGAAAAGATTATATAATATGTCCTAAATTATTATTAATAAGTGTTTAAGTAAATAAACAAGTTTAACTGCTAAAAGTTATTTATTATTTCATCTTGCAAAATAATAAGTCAAAAGATATATTTTATTAATCAATTCATATAAATATATGGCACATACAAATTTATAACTCACAATAGTTTGCTTTCAGTATAGAAACCATCTTATTCTTATAACTCGTAATGTGAACTCTTAAGACATCAGTCAAAGTAAAGCTAAAATATTTTTGGAGGAATGTTAAATATTCATATATTGTTTACATGAATTATAACTAATAACATCTAGATTTATGTATATATAAAATAAGTTATTTCAAATAGCCATCCTTGTTTTCAATTAATTAGGCTTTAAAGATATAGGCCATTCTTCTATGGTGGTACTAATCTTTTCAATCAGTTTCCATTTATTGATTTGGGCTCGCTTGAGATAAATTCAGGTTCTGGTGAACTTTTTGTATGCCATTAGCTCCAATGCAGTTCATAAAGAATACTCCAAAGAATTCAAGTCAGAACTCGACGAAGGCCAACCTATGCTCTGAACAAAGTCTGACAAATTGGCTTGCAACCAATGTTGGATTGAATTAGCTTCATGGGAGGGTACAGAGCCCTGTTGGAAAATCCACTGCTATCCAGCGAATAAAGTATCACTTGATGCTTAAATCATTGTTTCCAATATGTGATTTTGGACGTCCTTCTAACTTCTGGCGCAAGGTGTATTGTTTTGCCAGTTAAATTTTCTTCCACCGTGATGATCTTCTCATCAGTAAACAGGTTATTTTTTGGATCGTATCTCTTGAAAAGATTTCGATATCGCTCCAACCACCATTTACGAAGACGCTCGTTTATATAATGCACTTTTCTTTGACTTTTAGTTAGAGACCATATGTAAGTATTCTCTTTACAGATATTTAAGAAATATTGGTCTGAAGAGATAATATATACATAATTTAATTCTGGAGTACGTCGAATAAAATGTTTGTTTATGTTGATGTTGTATGACATAACAATGACATAAAAAGGAAAATGTCGGTCCTTTTGTATTTTGAAACTGAATGGCTACGGGATTCATATGCATTTACATTTTATTTATAATATAATACATAACTTGACATAAATAAATAAATAAAATAAAAAACATTGTTTATCCAAAATTGTTTAACAAATGTGTTGAAATAAACAAATATCTAATATATAAAATTCTCGTGTCACAGTTTTCGTTGCCATACTCCTCCGAAACGGCTTGACCGATTTTGATGACATTTTTTGTGCTTATCCGGTATCTATGAGAATCGGCCAACATCTATTTTTCATCCCCCTAAATGTTAGGGGTAGTCCACCCCTACATTTTTTTTTAGACTAAATTTTTCATTTCTATTTTTTTATGATACAACATACAAAAATACATACAACCCTAAATTTTCACCCCTCTACGATCAACCCCTATTTTTTATTTGTTAATTATAAACTTTAAAATCTTTTGGCAAGATTTTTAATCTTATTTTGTCATGACTTAGAATAAAAAAAAATATATTACTCTTTTAGATTCACAATTAGAACCGGTAGGTGGCGCTGAGATCTTTTAAAATGTTACTTTTATTATGTAAGGCATGTCATGTTGTTACTTATTTTAATATATAAGTATTCTCTCATAATGCTAGCTAATTCAATAATAATGATAATTGTTTACAAATTTTGTACTACTTATGAATGTATTTTTTTTTTGTGTGATTAAAGTGTTATATTTTGTTGAGAGGAGGATGTGAGTGAATGAGAATGAATGAATGTGTTTCATCAATAATAAAGTTCAGTTCAACTCTATAGTTTGTGTTTGATTGACGTACCACCTGACAATGGTAAGTCTCAAGTTACATGTTTCGCCTTGACAGGCATACATTTTTTTTTTTGTAGTTTTGTTTACAAGCCGTATGTTGTCCTTATGGACTACATATAGATATTATGATTATATTATTGATATCATACCAAATGTTAATTGCTCTATTAGTTCATTCGGTTAGTGCTCAGTGTGCCAGTCAGCAATCCGAGTCTTTTGTAGTTCATAAAAGATGAACTATTGACAACCGTCATTACTTTGCTAACAAAGATCGAAAAGTTCTAATGATAGAATGATACTATTAAGGCGCTCGTGTTGCCGCAAAAGGGCAAAAGTGCGGTGCTAATCAAACCACTTGTTGTTGGTATTTACTGATCAATAACTTAGCGAAAAAATATCATTAATCTTCACCATATAAAACGTAACATGGTTTGTTTATTTTTCTATAGTTATTTTAAGTTAAGAAAAAAAAATCACCACGAAATTATTGATATGAAACATTTTAGTACTTCTGTTTTTATCAAAACAGGATAAAAAGATATCAACAAACAAATAATTTGCTTTTATTTTTTTTTAAATACTTAATATTACATAGAATTAAGTACTTTATGTATCTATATATTGTTAGTCACAGTTTCAAGTTTAATGGGTTCGCAATAGAAAAACAACTATTTAGTATTTACAAACATAATCATCTATTTCCTTTACCATAATACGTAACAAAACACTTAGCATGGCTTTTACTTACATTTTAACAAGCGGTTCATAATTTAGCCCCTACAACATAGTCATGGACTTTTTAACTATATTCCTCTTTTTCCAATTTGTCTGATTCGCAATTATCAGGGCACTTATGTCTACTTGCGCGTTTCAAACAGGACAAAGGCTCTTTTTTAGGTTTTGAAGTCGAAACATCAATGACCCAGTTTTTTTTTTATTAGACTTGACTTTATGTTGTTGGTCCGAAGACCTTACAACTTTACCGGGGTTTTGGGGCGAGTGCCTTCGCGAAGCGAAGGCGCTCGTGCCCGAGGGGGCAACTTGCTCAAGGGAGCTCCCTAAGGAGTTTTACCTCGGCTGGACTGTTGCCATTAGAGGGGGATGAATTTAATGATGCCCACCATAGGGCGACACAAAACACTAATTGAGAACGGGCGACGGGTAATATAAAGCCCGAGGGGAAGGATTCCGGCGGGCCGGGATCGGTGGTTTGCGGCGGCCTACGCTATCTTACTGCCGTTTCGCAACGTGTTATGGCTGGGAGAGAAGAAACGGCGAAAGAAACTTCCCAGCAACACGCCTAGTCTATCCTGTGGGGGGGGGGGCTATGTCTCCTAGCGTCCATCGCAGGGACATGGAGAGATCTTGATTGGCGGCGCCTGAGACGCCGCCGTCTGTGTCTGTCTGTCGGTGCCTGCCAGCCTGCCGTCCTAACCGCGGGCGGGCTGATCCGGGCCAGCCGTTTTGTGATAACGTCGACAACAATGACCAAGTGTATCTCACGGTATCGATTCAATTATCTTTTTTGATACCCTCTATTAAAAATAAAAACAGTGTTACCAGCCGTCAAACACAGGCAATTATTTACTGATAAAAGAAAATGTAAAATTGTTGTGGGAAGCTAACAATATATACAAGATATTACGAACCGTAACTCTAAGTCACTTTTTATATAAATTGACATCGTTGTAATTTAATACACAATTTTATAATTTATTGGTTGACATTTTATTAGGTAAATAATTAGCTAAATATATTATACCATAATTTGTAAGCAGGATACTCGTACATATGCATGCCGAAAGGCGGAATTTGGAGAACTATACTACGTTAAATTTAACACCATTTTGTATAATCATTTTCGCATTAAATAAATTGAATTTTATCAATACTATATAATATTATAAAGCTGAAGAGTTTGTTTGGTTGTTTAAACGCGCTAATCTCAGGAACCGCTGGTCCGATTTGAAAAATTCTTTCAGTGTTGAATACTACATTTATCGAGGTAGGCTATAATAGGCTATATTATATTTTCAAAAAAATTAGGAAACCTTACTAAAAGTCCAATAATGTAAACCAAGATGTAAAAAAAGACCCGAAAAATCCTTATACGGCGTGCGCTGCGAAAACTATTGATTATAGAACAAAACAATGTACTACCACTTTGCAGAACATATAATTGTCTACAAAAAATATTGAGTAACCATAACTACTGTAGTTATCTCACAATAAGTGTTTTCTTTTATTTTTTAAATAATTAAAATGCCGTCGCTTCAAAAACTCTTTATTTTGTACCTTGGTATTAATCCTTATCAAAATAAATTACTCCATATTCAAGACGAATTCAATACCTTTCTAGAACTTTTTGAATTATTCAATTCGGACGTTTCATTCAAAAGATATCGTGATATTTAAAATGTAAGTATTAGTGTTGTAGCCAAATATACTAATATTGTTTGATTGAACGCGCTAATCTCAGGAACTACTGGACTGATTTGAAAAATTCTTTCAGTGTTGGATAGCCCATTTATCGAGGAAGGCTATAGGCTATATAAAATCACAGCACCAATGAAGAATGTTTCAAAATCGGAGGGTTTTGAAAGCAAATTCCACGTGGACGACGTCGCGGGCACAGCTAATTCATAATAAAATAACAATGCCTCTGAAAACAAACAACCGCATGTATGGAATCCCCGCCTGTTATCCAAATAATCCGTACAGAAATTGCTCAAGGACGTCGACGTTGCTTAGCTTGACTTAAGGTGAACTAGTACAATGACCGAATTGAATTAAAGCAGAGCGGTCACTTGGATCACCGAATAAGCAGGGCAGATTTTCATTATATACCCACAAAAACACTTTCCTTCTTTTCTCATAAGGCACCATAAAAAGCCATCTACCCACAAATAACAATAAATTCAGCCAAAAGTTGTTCAATAGCGTCGCCATCGCGAGTCAGGTCACGTAGGACGCGGCCATCGGTTGTTAAATCACGGCTGCGATCCGATCGACACTTTAATTAAATGGGCAAACACTCCTCTTTTATGCGACAGGCGAGGTGCCCAATCGTCGTTTAATGGATCCCATTCATCCCACTTGGAGTGGATACAAAGACGCGAGGGGCCCGGAGGGCGGAGAAGCTTTGCTAAATGGCCTCGGGCGCCTCAAAGGAAGCGGCGTCTTTAAAATATTGTGCACAATCAAGAAGATACGTGTATGTTTTTATCGGAAACAAATTTTTCAAATTCAAAATTCAAATTCATTTATTTATGTAAACTTATTTTTATGCCTTATATAATTATATAAGGCATAGAAAACGCTCGCCATACACAACGCGGTGCTGGTACCTACGCTCACGTATGGAACCGAGAGTTGGGTATGGAAGAGAGAGCATGAAAGTAGAGTAAACGCGGTCGAGATGCGAGCACTGCGCAAAATCTGCGGAGTGACGCTCGCGGACCGCGTTCGTAATACCGAAGTAAGAGAGAGAGTTGGTCTGAAAGAGAGTGTCGGGGTAAAGGTAAGGAAAGGAATGCATGATGAAAGAATGACTAAACAGATATACAATGCAAAAGTGCCACGACACACCTTCCATGATCAAATTGATTGTGTACTAGCAAAAGGTGATGTCAGGAGCCTTAAGAATAGACGAGCGTGCATGACAAGAGTTATGAATGTCAAAGAAGCAAGTGAGGTGTGTAAGAATAAGCCTAAATGGCGCTCTGTTGTTCGTGCCTACCCCGCAAGGGAACTGGCTTGAAGCTATGTATGTATGTGTGTATATAATTATATGTAAAACTTATGGTAATAACACATTTCGATTTAAAATTAAGGCTACAATTTTTTTGGCGGCGGTTGCTGCACTAGACTCTAGGTCTGTATCGCGGCACCCAACACAATTTTATTATACGAACTTAAATATAGAGGAATTATTCATTCATTAACCTAAAACTATGAGTGCGTGTCTGTGTGTGGGGTGGGTAGCCTAATTTTAATACGATAAATAAATTATTTATACAAATTAAATATTGGAATTCTTCCTACTAATACTTAACAACCTTGAGTTGTGTTCCGGCATTAGTGACCAGGTTAACCGGATGGGACGCCGTCTCCTCCTTTTGCGAGCGCGTTATGCTTGCGAAGGAGGAGGCGGAGCGGGAGCGTGAGCGGACGTCCTTGCTCCGCTCCCGCCAAAGGAGGACGCGCCGACGCCGGAGGGCGGATTTCGATCTTCGGCCACCGTAAGCGGGCGGCGCGGGTGGGGCCCCTTGGGGTATAGGGGTTCTCACTCACCCGCACATTCCGCGCGCGCTCATCTCTCCTCCCGTGGGGCGCGTTACAGACCGCCCCACGCCTAGAGAGTATGATGATGCCGGGGGATGAGTCCCCTGGCAATGGAAGAGGCCTCGTGAGGGGGGCCCACGCCTGCCAGGGCTGCGGAGAGGCTACATAAGGCGAAGGACGGAACACTCAGGGGTTTTAGTGGGTATCCCTAACCGGGGCTTGCAACAGCATGGCACCAGTTCTGACTGGGCATGCTGATGCCACCCTCGATCTGGCGAATCCTACACACGGGTCGCGAATTATCCCCCCAAGGTTCTGCCCTTGTCGCGGCTTATGGTCCTCAAGTGGATTTCCCCTGGCTAAAAAAAAATAAAAAATTAGTGACCAGGTTCCAGTCTCCCTTAAGAGAGCAGCAGCGCCTTTGGTGTTGCAATAAAAATAATATTATAAACGCGATAGTTTGTAAGAATGGATGTATGTTTGTTACCGCTATCTCGGGCTGTGCCAATTTGCTAAGTTTCTTATGCTGTAAAATTGTTGGAGGGATGGCGAGGTGTTCTAAAAATGCTTGTTGAGTGCCAAAAAGTCAGTGTATGAAATATGTTAAAACCGTCAGGTTCTCTGATTATAAATATGTGACCATTGTTCTTCTATATCATAAACCCTTTTGAGTTGCTGCAAGTATTACAATAGATTACTTTGTTATAAAAAAATCAACACGTCACGTCGTACATTTCGCGTACATCCTCTCTCAGTAAACTATATAATTTTTATTTATTTTTTATTTATACATATTAATATTAATTAAAAATCTAAAATATCCTATAAATAAACCTAACTTAAAAATATATATACAATAGTAAAAAAACTAAAATTAAAATAAAACCTATATTAAAGCCCGTCCAGCCCCACCAGACCACTGTCGCTGGGCATTGTACCTAGAAGGCTGGCAGCATTACCTCGCTGGATACAAAGGCTAATCCTTTGAGCGAGGTAAGCTCCAGCCTTCCGGTCTCCTGTTTTGTCGACTAGGCGTTTTTTACATACATACATACATACATAACTTCACGCCAGTTCCCTTGCGGGGTAGGCACGAGCAACAGAGCGCCATTCAGGCTTATTCTTACACACCTCACTTGCTTCTTGGACATTCATAGCTCTTGTCATGCACGCTCGTCTGTTCTTAAGTCTCCTGACATCACCTTCTGCTAGTACACGATCAATTTGATCATGGAAGGTGTGTCGTGGCCTTCCACGACTTTTGCATTGTAATTATTAATAAGCAAATAAAAAAATACATTCTCACAGAATAAAAACTAACAAAGGGCAGAATGGCAAAGCGCTTCACTTAACAATCACTTCCTCGCACAGTCATTCACTTGAGTGAATTATGCAAGTGGTGCAGTGCAGGCGTCCGCGTCGCCTTTGCCGGGATAACAGTGCAATTTCAATGAAAAATTCAGCCTTAAGTGCCATCTTAATGCAAATTACGAATCGAGGGGCAACGCGATTTTAGATCGGGTTCAATATGTTATAGAAAAGTCCTTTATTCGTTTTACATAATACATAAATTGAAGTAAGAAAGAGAGTTGGTCTGAAAGAGAGTGTCGGGGTGAAGGTAAGGAAAGGAATGCTCCGGTGGTTCGGGCATGTGGAAAGAATGACTAAACAGATATACAATGCAAAAGTGGATGGATGCAGAAGTCGTTGAAGGCCACGACACACCTTCCATGATCAAATTGATCGTGTACTAGCAGAAGGTGATGTCAGGAGCCTTAAGAACAGAGGAGCGTGCATGACAAGAGTTATGAATGTCACAGAAGCAAGTGAGGTGTGTAAGAATAAACCTAAATGGCGTTCTGTTGTTCGTGCCTACCCCGCAAGGGAACTGGCGTGAAGTTATGTATGTATGTATGTATAAATTAAACTACACTATGAAAAATAAACTTAAAATTAAATACTAGAACTAAATAAAGAAGAGGGCATAATCTATATATATACAAAAATCAATGCCACTTTTCGTTGTAATTTTATAACTTGAGAACGACTTTACCGATTTTGATGAAATTTTGTGTGTGTGTTTGAGTGGGTCCCGGGATGATTTAGATGCACAATTGGAACCGGTAAGTGGCGCTGAGATCGGGTTCTAGAATCCTCCTAATCACCGGGAGCGATTTTGGTGATTTTGTTTTTGTGTGTTTGAGTGGGTTCCCGGATGGTTTAGATTCGCGATTAGAACCGGTAGGTGGCGCTAAGATCGGGTTCTAGAATCCTCCTAATCACCGGGAGCGATTATGGTGATTTTGTTTTTGTGTGTTTGAGCGGGTTCCCGGATGGTTTAGATTCGCAATTAGAACCGGTAGGTGGCGCTGAGATCGGGTTCTAGAATCCTCCTAATCACCGGGAGTAATTTTGGTGATTTTGTTTTTGTGTCATGAAACAAAGTCTTTTAGGAATTCAGAAAATATGGCGGTACGAAGTTCGCCGGGTCAACTAGTTATAGATAAAATATTGGTCCTAAACCACTGTCACTTACCGGGAACGTTCCCAAAAGGCTATAAATAGCCTTTAAGCAAAATAGACGCCAGCCTTTTGGTCGCGCGAGAGGTCTACTAAGAGTTCGGCAATATCTCGATAAAGTTTTAAAGCGTCAGGACCCCACGGAGCCAGTTTCCACCCCAAACGACGCAAATGTATAAAATATTTATTTTTTGCTAGATATTTTTTATTTTGGGTTTTGTAACAAATGACATAAATAGACGTTTCTCACCTCTACAGAATCCTTCAAAGTGCGTGGTCCGACACGCACTTGGCCTATTTATTCACTTCATTTTACAATTCCATTTATTTCATCGGAGACAATACTAATTTGATTATTTAGTATCGAGTACATTATTGCTAGAGTTGCCAAGTATCCCGATTTGCGCGGAGGTCCCGATTTGCACCTGATCGAGACACTAAACGTCCCGATAAATCAATAAATTGATTAAAATTTATTGTTATTAGAAAATTAAGGAATTAAACCAAAATTTTAAGGAACCTTGCTTTTGAAGTGAAACTTCTACGTATTAGGATTTTTTCTGTCACGAAAAAGCGTTACGGCTGCATGGAGGGGGTAGTAGGTATATCGCGTGGTGAGAGGCGGCATAATTTTAGAGTAGACTATTAATGTTTTTTTTGGTTCCGGATCGAATTCATGTTTTTTTGTTTGATTAAATAAAATATGTTTAAATAAAAAATACATTCACAAATGTACCTAACCTAACCAAATCATAATTTGCAGTAAACCTGCGAAAAATCGAAATGTGTGCTAAGTTAATGTACTTGTCCAATTTGTAAACCTGCCCGTAAAACTTGAAGTTAAAATTTTTTTGCAATTCGTTTTGCCACTTATCCGTTGAAGTTTCACTTCTACTATTAATAATATGTCATAGTACACATTTACTGTTCTTTATTCTTTATTGCAGGAGATCAGCAGACAAGCAGACGGCCCACTTGCAAAGCGGTTACCATCGCCTATAGACATTTGCAACAGCAAGTTGCTACAAATGCGCTGCTGCTCTCTTAAAGGAAACTGGAACCTGGTCACTAATGCCGGAACACAATTCAAGGTTGTTATGGCGACATACTTTAGACCAGGGGTGGTAGCCATCCAGTCGGGCAAATGCCCTACCACTTGGCTGTGGGTTGTTAAGTCGCCTCTTACGACAGGCCGCCCGGCCGCAGGAAATTGTATTCTTTCTCCGTGCCTGCACCGTTCGTCCCGATTTAAAACAAATTGGTCCTGGCCACACTAATTATAACTTATGTAGGCCATAGTAATGTAGTTTGGCTAACAAAACTTAATGTAGCATTAAATAAAATTAGGATTTACAACCACATTATGCACTATATATTATAACACTAATGGCGGCCATTTAGTGGTTCGCTCTGCAGAGCACTGTTATCATTTAGATTAATAAAATGTCTAAATTACATAACTGAAGTATAAAGGTGTCTGCCCATTACACCGTATCATACCACGAGCGTGCTAGGACCTTTATATATTCAAAAGTATCAAACTATGTCTAGTAAACCGTCCCGTCACCGACCAAGACCGCAACTTTTTTTAAAGTGATAACTTCTTATGGGAGGGTAAACCGCTTCGTTACGTAACGCGTTACGGCGCCAATCTGTCTGGCTTCCCTTTCTCTGATGCAATAATTCGACGAAATTTGTAATAAGCCGTACATACATACATACATACATACATAACTTCACACCAGTTCCCTTGCGGGGTAGGCACGAACAACAGAGTGCCATTTAGGCTTATTCTTACACAAGCCGTAGTAATAAGCCGTAACCGTTATAAAAACAATACTCATTAACACCTGACATCTTTGTCTTCCGTGATCACGGCTTTTTTTAATGCAGGAGTTCAGCAGACAGGCCCACTTGATGGAAAGCGGTTACCATCGCCTATAGACAATTGCCACACCAAAGGTGCTACAAATGCGCTGCTGCTCTCTTAAGGGAGACTGGAACCTAGTCACTAATGCCGGAACACAACTCAAGGTTGTTACGGCGACTTGCTTTAGACCACCACACCTGGCTGTGGGTTGTTAAGTCGCCTCTTACGACAAGCCGCCCGGCCGCAGCAAATAGTATTCTTTCTCCGTTCCTGCACGGATAAAAACGGCTACTGAAAAGTGGCCGAAATGTCGGAATAATAAAAATCAAATAAATTACCACACTCAAACCCGTTAAAACGTTTATTAAAACGTTAAATTTTTTTTATATAAACTCAATTTAACAAAATTATAGATATAAATAAATTTAAATAAGAAACAAAAATGTAATAGATATAAGGCTTTAAACGAATCTGTGGAGAATAAATAAATAATAAAGAACTCCAACCAATCCCAAACCCTCCCAACTAATTAAACAGTTATATAAATATATATGTATATTATAGTACCAAAATAGTAAGGCACAGATAGATAGGGAGGTATATGCACATGTGTCCGATCATCTTCCCCGGGCCAAGACAACTAACACAAACACAAATCGTGTTGGCGGTCTTGACTCGGGAAAGGCAACGCGGGCGCGTAGGTATATATACATATGTATAAAGTATTACGTTAGTAACATGTACCAACCATTCATCCACAACACACATCCAACCCGTATTATATATATTAGAAACAGTTAGAAAACAAACAGTAATTGACTCGGGCATATCTCGTTCGCCCGGGCTAAAATTATAAAAAAAAAAACCCGTTAAAACGTAGAAAATATAATAAGAAGGGCGTTACAAAATTTCTTAGAAGTCGGCAACGCGTTAACGACACCTCTGGTGTTACAAACGCCCATAGGCGACGGTGACCGCTTTCCATCAGGTGGACTGTCTGCCTGCTTGAGGCAATAAACAAAACAATTGAAAGCAAGCTAACATTTTAAGACACGTTCCAAAGCCGTGAAACAAACTTTGCACAGTCATAGAAGAAGTTAGATTACCAGAGGCGAAGCTATTCCGTCACCAACTTCTTAACAGCAGTTACGTGCTCCTGGTGAGCAGATAGCTACTGTTTTATTAGGAAACTTTTAAATTCCTACATAAACGGGCCAATTTGGTGTGTTTGTGAGCAAACTTGTTGATTTTATATGGCATTAAAACTTTTATTTTTTATCAATTATTACGAGCCTCTTGTATTGCCAAGAGGGTTTAGATGGCGCACATGATTACCATGAGAAAACAAATTAGAATCTAAGAAAATTACAAAAACGTATAGAAACTTCGTTCGCGTTGATGTGACGACGTGTTTTTTTTTATTGGACTTGACTTTATGTTGTTGGTCCGAAGACCTTACAACTTTACCGGGGTTTTTGCTCGAGGGAGCTCCCTAAGGAGTTTTACCTCGGCTGGACTGTTGCCATGAGAGGGGGATGAATTTAATGATGCCCACCATAGGGCGACACAAAGCACTAATTGAGAACGGGCGACGGGTAATATAAAGCCCGAGGGGAAGGATCCCGGCGGGCCGGGATCGGTGGCTCGCGGCGGCCTACGCTATCTTACTGCCGTTTCGCAACGTGTTCTGGCTGGGAGAGAAGAAACGGCGAAAGAAACTTCCCAGCAACACGCCTAGTATATCCTGTGGGGGGCTGTGACGACGTGTTTGTTGGTGAAATACAACGGCGGCATAAAAAAAACGTGACTGCAGCGCCATCTGTTTGTCTGTATTAGTCTATCCTACGGAAACGACGTCATTTATCGGGATGAAAACATCCCAAGTGTTAGCCAGGGATAGAGGCTAGGTCTGTGACGAAGTTCATTTAAATAATCCATTGAGTAAGTCTCATGTGATGATGTCAGATAGACATTCTATCCGTGCAGGAACGGAGAAAGAATACAATTTCCTGCGGCCGGGGGTCCTGTCGTAAGAGGCGACAAAACAACCCACAGCCAGGTGGTAGGGCATTTGCCCGCCTGGATGGCGACCCCTGGTCTAAAGTATGTCGCCATAACAACCTTGAGTTGTGTTCCGGCATTAGTGACCAGGTTCCAGTCTCCCTTAAGAGAGCAGCAGCGCATTTGTAGCAACTTTGGTGTTGCAAATGTCCATAGGCGATGGTAACCGCTTTCCATCAAGTGGGCCGTCTGCCTGTCTGCTGATCTCTTGCAATAAAAAAAAGACAAAAAATCGTTACATTATTGGACTTTGCTGGTCAAAATTAGCCGCCTGATCTGTTTTACCATTTTTAAAATTAGTGTACAAATTCAACACCCCTAGCTGATTTATTATATTACTAGGATTTGCCGGCGACTTCGTCTTGACTTGAAATTCCCGCGGTATTCCCGGGACACATATAATACCACAACATTTAAATTAAACTATCATTTAAATGAAAACTGTGTAGGAATAAGCTAATTTTTATTCATGCAAAAAACTAAAAACCACTCCCGGGAAAATTCCCGCGGGATAACCGGTATCAGAAGCAGAATTTCCTGTCGGTCAGCGAAAACTATATCAAAATTGGCTCAGCAGTTTTTACGTGAATCCCGAACAAACAGACCGATAAATAGACAAGAAATCTAAAAGAAATTGCATCGTGTTCCCCATTGTTTATATAGTCTATTCCATTTTTTTAGATACCTTCAGTGTACAAACAAGGCATGTTTATAAATTTATAATATCGGTACCTCGGGGCTCAAAGGACGTAACGGCCATTTCGGCGAAATTTACTTTTTAATGCAGCCCTACTTAATTTTTTCTCCTCTTTTTTTTATTGCAAGGAGTTCAGCAGACAGGCAGACGGCCCACTTGATGGAAAGCGGTTACCATCGCCTATGGACATTTACAACACCAAAGGTGCTACAAATGCGCTGCTGCTCTCTTAAGGGAGACTGGAACCTGATCACTAATGTCGGAACACAAATCAAGGTTGTTATGGCGACATACTTTAGACAAGGGGTGGTAGCCATCCAGTCGGGCAAATGCCCTACCACCTAGCTGTGGGTTGTTTTGTCGCCTCTTACGACAGGCCGCCCGGCCGCAGGAAATTGTATTCTTTCTCCGTTCCTGCACGGATGAAAATCCTCTATCGATCAGTATATGTAAAGTCTTGCAATTCGCCAAAAAATGATGTTTACGACCCCATTTTTTGTAGAAAATTAAACATATTTTTAGATTTTGTGTCGTAAGCGCAACCAATGTTAATGTTAATGATCACAACCGCGAGGGTAGTAAACGACACCGTAGATGATATAATTAGTTGTCTTAGTTGATAAATTGATATACTTAGTTAATAAATAAAATTGAAATTAAATAGGCAAATAAAGAAAGAAAACAATTTCTTATTTTCTCTCTTTACTTGATATTTAATCAACTGAAGAAAAAAAAGCAACAGTCTACATATTGATAGAATTAGTAGGCAAATTGGCAGTTACAACCATCTCTGATCATACACATCCATACATTTTTAGGGTGTAAACGCCCCAAACATGCAATATTCCGGGGCGTATAGGAAAGCTGTTTTTGTTACTTTTAAATCTATTTGAAATATAATTTAACAGTGTTTTGCATCATAATATTTTCAGACTTCTGGTGTTAGAATGGTTTATTTAGGCCAAGAATCAAAAAAGTTATGTCTGAAATAATTGTTATATTTTGTTTTTCGGCTCTCCTGAAAAATCGAGTTTTGGCGCTTACACCCTTTCAGCCCCGAGGTATCGATATTATTGATAGCATAGAATAGGTATTTTTCTGATTAGTTCATAATATTCACCGTGGACACCTACATTTGTCCATTCGTCTAAACCACTTGGCAAATATCAATGACCCCTCTTGTTGACGACGGTAGGCGTCCCGACGGAATGACTCTAATTCCCTGGCAGCGTGGCAAGCCTTTGGTGTGGGATGCGACTTGCGTAGACACGTTGGCCGTATCCCATTTACCAAACACGTCTGGAAACAGCCGAAGCACTCAAGCGGCGCAAATATGCAACCCTCAGTGAGAGTTATATGTTTGTGCCGTTTGCTGTCGAGACCCTTGGACCGTGGGCTCCTGAGGCCATGAGCCTCTACCAAAATTTATCGAAACGACTCATTGACTCTTCAGGTGATCAGAGGGTTTACTTCGGCCAACGGATCAGTATGGCGATCCAGCGAGGAAACGTAGCCAGCCTTCTGGGCACCTTACCCATAGAAGACGGTGATCTAGGCTCAGTATTCTACTTATAGTCTTGAGGGACTATGAGTAGAATACAATACAAATAAGTTAAGTTTTCTTGCATTGTATTCGATATATATAACCCCTCTTGTTTAGAAATCTCAAAATTATAGTCTCAAAATTAAGTAACTTTCTAATTGTAAATAAAGAACATTCTTATCTCTACAGTACAATCTCTTCCAGATAACCCCCGGAATATGACAAAAAACGAACTATTAAAAAAATTGAGATATGTTTTAACATAGAGGAGAGCTGCATATGTCTAGTCATCGCAGCGGACAACGAGCTACTGGACACTACTGGCTAGCGTAACGCGGGAGCGCACATATTAACTCTATCTCGCCGGCACATCATCCGTCCCGCTCACACAGTGTGCTATATATTGTACTAGCTATACGACTTGTTAATATTTGTACTTAAGATTACCGTTTTCAAAATAAATTAGTTCACTTTAGTTCACATCAGCATTCGACAGTGAATACTACTAGTCATGGGAAAAATCTTTGTGATACAAAGATACATATCACTCTTTTATATCTTTAACTCTTTATCTTTACAGTGAATAGTGTCAGTGTCAATTGCGGACAAGATGAGTTATTATCTGTGAGTGTTATACTGAATATTGATAAACTGATATGAAAAAATATAAACAAATGGAGTGAAAAAATATAATAAAATTAATTACATTAAAACAAAATTACACCATAAAACTATAGTGTTACGATTTATTTTGGCTTGCTATTATATTCGGTTTCCTCGTTCTAGCTACGCTAATCAGCTAATCACTCTTTCTCTTTTCTTTCTAGTCTAGTTTCTTCTCATTCGGATCTTTATAGTCATCGCGTGGAACAGGAATGAACTAAAGAGTTAAAGATATAAAGACACACTTTGAACGCAAGTGATATACAGATCTAATCATTCTTCACGTCGGATATATATCTTTTGAGTTAATCACTCAGGAGTTACACACCGCTAAATACTACTCTCTGCCATCTGAAGTATCATTTAACCGCTACCTCTTGCTGCTACACTTAACTTCACAAGCCGAAAGTAGAGCTCAGACTTTATAATAATAGTTATTTTCAAAGTTTATTACAATATCTTGAAGAGACTTTATTCGGAACATTATTTTCCGAAGCAATCCAGGATACACGTGTCAACTTATAATGGTGTTAAAGGAAGATCACAAGCAACCAATGTAAGCTGCCCTACGCAGGTCTCGAACAGGTATTCCTCGCAAGAATGTGTTATAAGTCATAGAAATTTTAATCAACGAAGATGCGCCGATATAGCCCCGGAGACGCCCCGACGCGCGACGTTGAGCACTCAGAACAAAAGCTCCTCGCACACCGAACGATACATACATCACGGTGATTTCATAACTGTGGAATTATGTGATATCTCAATGCGAGGTGGGCCTTAGAAATGGCGGAATCAAGTGGATAATAGTAAAAAAAAAACAAAACCAATTTCAGACTGAAAAGCAAAAATAAATATTTTCTACCACATCTTGAAGTCAGTGCCAAATAAAACATAAAAAAAGGTTGTCTATTTTTCGATTATATGCCATAATGTTACTTACCTTAAGAACAGACGAGCGTGCATAACAAGAGTTATGAATGTCAAAGAAGCAAGTGAGGTGTGTAAGAATAAGCCTAAATGGCGCTCTGTTGTTCGTGCCTACCCCGCAAGGGAACTGGCGTGAATTTATGTATGTATGTATGTATGTATGTTACTTACCCGAATTTCATTTGCCCGAATTGTTTGTTTACCATAAAAGTTATGTGACATACTCTTGTTTGCCCGTACATTAGATTCCATAATACGTAATGTTTAATATTTAAATACGTATTGTTACCCATTTTATTAATTGCAATAATATTATTTAACAGAATATTTCAACGCCATACTAAATTAATTTCACCGTAGAAAATTAACCTAACCTAAAAAGCAATTGGCTTTCTAGCACTTCAGTGGCCGTTGCCGCGGCACGCTCGCTGCGCTCGCTCGACTCGTTCGTTGTTTTTCATGTTCTAACCTAACCTAACCAAACTTGAACCTATTGATCGTTGAGTTTAAACCGATTTTATGATTTTTTTCTAGAAGCAATTTCGATAGCAAAAGATGTTATGGCATATGATAATTACGCCATATAATGATTATAACAAATGATGTTATTGAAAGAGACGAGCCTTAAGAACAGACGAGCTTGCATGACAAGAGTTATGAATGTCAAAGAGGCAAGTGAGGTGTGTAAGAATAAGCCTAAATGGCACTCTGTTGTTCATGCCTACCCCGCAAGGGAACTGGCGTGAAGTTATGTATGTATGTATGTATGTTATTGAAATTGACTTTATGGGAAACAAAGTTTCTAGCACGTGACGAATATAGTAAACAATGAGTATGGCATATAAAATTATGAGAAACAATATTATGTCTGTTGACCAGTATAGCAGACTAAATTACGGTAAATGAAATTCTGGCTGGGTGTACCCGCATAAAAAAACGACAAATTTGTAAAATATAGTAATTTTTATTATGCTTTACTTCTGTTCTTCTTTTTTGTTATTTATTATATATACCATACGATTAACTCAAAACTAGTAAGCAAAGGGTATAAAATTTCACCAGGAGAGATATTTAATTAATATATTAAATTTGCATCGTTACATGTCTGAAGGAAATTATTTTATGTGACAAAATCAAATTTGTTGGTGTTGCCAACATGCTGGGGCGCGGCGGTGAAATTAAGCACTATACCGAATAATATTTTAATTCCCGTTACCTCTTGGGTAATATATTATTATGCCTTGAAGCCAGCATACTGGTATCACGCTGATCAGCTTATAAAATAAACAATTGCTCTGAACAAAACTGAGAGACATTTATAGAACATAATTTGATAGTTAAAAATATAAGCATTAAACGATATAAAAACAAAACAAAAAATTAATTACTATAATTATAACTTTAACAACAAAACATAAATTACTACTACTACTTAGCACTGACTTCAATATGTGACAGAAAATAGCCATTTTTGGCATTTTAGTTTGAAAACAGTTTTATTTTTGCTAAAAAAAAGTCTGCTTTTTAGTTGCCCAAAAAACTTAAATAGCTTTAGAAATAAAATAGATATTAAAACGCCTGCCCAAATTTTACTACTGTCATGCGTATACGAGTTTGCCTTTCGATTAGTGTAGGCACTCTTCAACAAGAGCTGTTCTTGATTTCACTGGAATCCACTCATCATATCTGGACTTGGTGACAATGGAACTACCTGGAGTATTGAGTATTCGAGTCTCCACACAAGCCGGCGATTTGACTCTGGTGCCCATTCGTGGTGTCACCTCTCATCACTTTGGTCTAACCCCTAGTAGTAGGACCCGGTAGTGTGCGAAATGCATTTCCCCCGCCTCAAAAAAAATAAAAAAATAGGAGGAATACCTAGCAGGTTTAGTGAGTATTCTGGCGACTACCAGACAGACGAGCTCCACATTACCCCCGCTTCCGATCCCAATGCAGCTGGGTGTCCGTAATGGAATCATTTCTTTTATTAATAGGTATAAGGTTTTTTTATTGGACTTGACTTTATGTTGTTGGTCCGAAGACCTTACAACTTTACCGGGGTTTTTGGAGCGAGTGCGCTCGAGCCCGGGGGGGCAACTTGCTCGAGATAGCTCCCTAAGGAGTTTTACCTCGGCTGGACTGTTGCCATGAGAGGGGGATGAATTTAATGATGCCCACCATAGGGCGACACAAAGCACTAATTGAGTATTGTGTGTATTGAGGTAACATAAAGCCCGAGGGAAAGGATCCCGGCGGGCCGGGATCGGTGGTTTGCGGCGGCCTACGCTATCTTCTGCCGTTTCGCAACGTGTTATGGCTGAGAGAGAAGAAACGGCGAAAGAAACTTCTCAGCAACACACCTGGTCTATCCTGTGGGGTGGGGGAGGTATAAGGTACGTGGCAATAGTAGGTAATAGTGGAATATTCAATCGTATTTGATACAGCTGTTATAGGGAATATATACACAAGCATGTGATAGATTGATAGGCAAGCAGTTATTATTTAAGTATATATAATAATTTACTAATTAAATAGTTTTATAATTAGACTAAAAAAATTGGGCCGTTTTGGTATCACGTCAGAAGTAAGTTTTGCACTGAAAATCAGCGTTGTGCCGTATATAGTTCTGGTAAGCTGAGTGCATACAAAATGCGACGTACAAATTCTCAAAATGCAAGAGATCAGCAGACAGGCAGACGGCCCACTTGATGGAAAGCGGTTACCATCGCCTACGGACATTTGCAACACCCAAGTTGCTCCAATGCGCTGCTGCTCTCTTAAGAGAGACTGGAACCTGGTCACTAATGCCGGAACACAACTCAAGGTTGTTTATGGCGACATACTTTAAACCAGGGGTGGTAGCCATCCAGTAGGGTAAATGCCTGTAGCCTACCTATTATTTATTTATAGTTCTCATATTGATAGCCAATGTGTACAGCAACTAATTAAATATAATATTGTACTAGTTGAGCATTGGGAACGCACAGCTCATTCGCTGCAGCAACCAGTTTTTGTGAATACTCATATCGGACGTCGATCGCCTAACGCGCGGCTAGTAGCACCGGCAGTCGGAATTCATACGACACGCGCAAGACCCGCGTCGCTTGCCGTCCGATCACCTCGATCATCATCATACATTTATCATTCAATTAAGGTAAAGTGTACAACATTTAATAAATAAGTTAAGAAACACTACATGCCCTACCACCTGGCTGTGGGTTGTTAAGTCACCTCTTACGACAGGCCGCCCCAACGCAGGAAATTGTATTCTTTCTCCGTTTTTTTTATTTTTATTTTTTTTTATTGCACGAGTTCAGCAGACAGGCAGACGGCCCACTTTATGGAGAGCGGTTACCATCGCCTATGGACATTTGCAACACCAAAGGTGCTACGCTAGAAACCTGCCGCCAAACTACCCACTAAACCTAAACCTGAGCCCCTATTCCCGCGCTTATAAGAGACGCCACAGGATCTAGAACAGTGTTACTGCACCGTGACGCACATACTCAACTCTAGAACACCCCGATGGCAGGGTAGCCTACTTCGTCAAGCGAGGAGGGAATTCGCTATTACCCCTGTATGCAGCGGCCTCCTGTAGACAACTCCTTTTTTTTTGACATTTGCTACACCAAATGTGCTACAAATGCGCTGCTGCTCTCTTAAGGGAGACTGGAATCTGGTCCGCTCCTGCACGGATAGAATTTATATATAAGCAATGTACGTCGCTATTTCTTTAAAAAAGTATTTTATTTTTTGTTCTTTGATATAAAAATATATCGTGAATTATTCGTGAATCTAATGGCCATACGTAGAGCACACGAGAATTTATAGTATACGCCGTTTGGGAGTCAGAAAGGAAAAATTGTGCACGCCTTAAAGCATTCCAGCCGAAGAGAGGAAACTTCGCTTCTGGTGCTTATGAGAACGTTGCCATGATATATCGCACTTGCCATAATCGCTAAGGCTCGGCTTGCCCTTGAATGAGGCCTACGAACCCTATAAAATACGAAAGAGCGAAGTAATGTGAAAATATTTACATTGGTTTTTTTTCTTGTAAAGTTCTCTCGTACATACATACATAACTTCACGCCAGTTCCCTTGCGGGGTAGGCACGAACAACAGAGTGCCATTTAGGCTTATTCTTACACACCTCACTTGCCTCTTTGACATTCATAACTCTTGGCATGCAAGCTCGTCTGTTCTTAAGGCTCCTGACATCACCTTCTCTCGCAACGTCTACTTATAGGATTTCATTGTGATTTTTTTTTTTTTTTTTTATTACAGGAGTTCAGCAAACAGGCAGACGGCCCACTTAATGGAAAGCGGTTACCATCGCTTATGGACATATGCAACACCAAAGGTGCTACAAATGCGCTGCTGCTCTCTTAAGGGTCACTGGAACCTAGTCACTAATGCCGGAACACAACTCAAGGTTGTTATGGCGACATACTTTAGACCAGGGGTGGTAGCCATCCAGTCGGGCAAATACCCTACCACCTGGCACTGTGATGTGATTGATTGGGAAATTCATGTGTTATTCGATAATATAGAAGTACGGGAACTTATAATAAATGTTGGGGAGAGCTCATCGAGTGACTGTGACGATTCGTCAGATGTTACATACATACATAACTTCACGCCAGTTCCCTTGCGGGGTAGGCACGAACAACGGAGCGCCATTTAGCCTTATTCTTACACACCTCACTCGCTTCTTTGACATTCATAGCTCTTGTCATGCACGCTCGTCTGTTCTTAAGGCTCCTGACATCACCTTCTGCTAGTACACGATCAATTTGATCATGGAAGGTGTGTCGTGGCCTTCCACGACTTCTGTCATCCATCCACTTTTGCATTGTATATCTGTTTAGTCATTCTTTCCACATGCCCGAACCACCGGAGCATTCCTTTTCTTACCTTCACCCCGACACTCTCTTTCAGACCAACTCTCTTGATTTTGATTAAAATAAATAAATAAAGAATCAACATAATATAATTACATCTTTTTCTTCTTTATATATACTTTGAATAATATATCTGCTAAATTTAGTAAAAAAAAAAACCAAAGACATTGAAACTAAAATACATTATATAGCAGATCACTGCCAACGGGGAGCGTGCCCAGAAGGCTGGCTGCATTGACACGCTGTATGGCAATACTTGTTGTGCAAAATATGAGCCAGCCTTCTGATCACGGGTAGTGTCAAAGAGTTTCTTACATATGTCTTTAAAGACCCCACGGGCCTAATGTTTCAACCCCAAACGGCGCAAATATGTAACCCCTTCCTAAGGCTCATTACATCTTGTAATGAAATATAATATTAGTTAATAAATTTGTACAAAATTATCCGGCAATAGTTTAGTTTCTTACACTTTGTAAAAAAATATACCCCGACACTCTCTTTCAGACCAACTCTCTTTCTTACTTCGGTACTACGTAATAGATACATATAAACGGTTGTAAAGAGGTCAATCTGAGTAGTCTCACATATTGCCTTTTAAGGGTCAAAATATAGACCTACACAAATACTCCACGAGTATAATCCGTCCAAAAACACCAAGCGCAAAACTTTGCGCTTGCGTCCGTGTGTTTGTTTAACATGTTATTGGGAGAGGACAAATCGCACGACGCCCGTCATTTAAGAGCCTCTTCTCAAATAGGACTGTTTGACCACTTTGTTGCTAAAGGCAGGGGTGGCAAACCTACACTATACCTCGTGCTTTATTACTAAATACTAACAACTTTTGAGATTTAGAAATACCATTATATACAGTGTAATCTCTATATAACGAAATCGGCGTGACTTAACTTTATGGCGTTATATAGAGTTGTTGTTAAATGGAGAAACGTCTGTTATTTTATTTTCAGTAATTTTATTGTGTTTTTATTTATTTTATTCATTACTTGCGATATTAAGGCATCTTGGTGATAAAGGAAGTACGTAGAAATTTCGGTACGTATGATGCTGACAGTCGAGTTTATTACGGGCTAGGATAATAAAGCGATAAAAGAACGTCGTACACAGCTGCGCAGTTTTTACCAATTTTGGCAACTTAAAATGTACTTTTTATTACTTAATTGTTTTCGTTATTGAGAGTGGTAGTACATTAACGGCATTTGACGGCCTCTGTAGTTGAGCGGGCTAAGCCTTTGCCGGCCTACCTCACTGCAACGCATAGGCTCCGGGTTCGATTCCTAGTATCGTAAATTTCGGAAACGTATTTTCTCCGTTATTTACTATGCTCTGGGTGTCTGGGATAGGCCCCAGAGTAGTCCCTTGTATATTACCCATAACACAAGCGTAACTTGCTTAATTTGGGGATATACAATATGTGTGTTTGTCTGCCGATTATTATTATTATTATTATTAAATCGAGTGACGTTACATGGAGTTTATACTGTATATATAGCTTGAAATATTTTATTTGAAGGGAATATTTACGAAAATTTCTGATTTAATACAATTTTGGAAAAAAGCCTATTTCGCTGCTCAACTATAACAGCTAAAATATAGAAGAAAATACTTGAGAGGTGTCAAGGGACATCCGGATGGAACGAAGTTGCTTTTAAATTTATTAAAGTTATGACGCGTACACTTGCTAAACACACAATAATGGAGAGATTATAACGCGTATGACTTGGTTAGCACAATAGTAAAGAGAGGTTATAATGCGTACTTGCAATGAAAACTACTGGGCCAAACTATATTAAATTTTTAGGGGACCAAATGGCAACTATTCTGCATCAAACTAAACAAGAATCACGTAAATCGGATCATAAATCTCAGCGTAATCGGTGCACATTCATTAAAAATGTTCATAAAATGAAAACTACTGGGCCAAACTATGTCGCAGTATGAATTCTTCGTATGTGTTGTCATTATTACTATGGTAAAAATATTTTTTTGTTTGTTACAACTCCATTAATTCTTTGAAAAGTAATTGTATAACAAGTATATTTATTTTAAAAAACTGCCCTACATAAATAATAGGATAGCATAGGATAGGATAGCAATAGGATAGGATAGCACGTTGCGAGGCGGTGTTCATAGAATAGGAAGTAGATTTAATTTTTTATTAATTAATAAAAACTTTTGAATTTGAATTTAGAAGTCCAGTGACATACACACGATCAGAAGAATCTATATTAATATTATAAAGCTGAAGAGTTTGTTTGTTTGTTTAAACGCGCTAATCTCAGGAACTGCGGGTCCGATTTGAAAAATTCTTTCAGTGTTGAATAGTACATTTATCGAGGAAGGCTATAGACTATATTATATTTTCGAAAAAATAAGGTATCCTTACTAAAAGTCAAACAAAAAATATTGCGTAACTATATGTCTAACTATTGTAGTTATCTCACAATAAGTGTTTTCTTTTATTTTATTAAATAATTGAAATGCGGTCGCTTCAAAAACTCTTTATTTTGTACCTTGGTATTAATCCTTACCAAAATAAATTACTCCATATTCAAGACGAATTCAATACCTTTCTAGAACTTTTTGAATTATTCAATTCGAACGTTTCATTCAAAAGTTATCGCGATATTTAAAATGTAAGTATTATTGTTGTAACCAAATATACTAATATATTGTTTGATTGAACGCGATAATCTCAGGAACTACTGGTCTGATTTGAAAAATTCTTTCATTGTTAGATAGCCCATTTATCGAGGAAAGCTATAGGCTATATATCATCACGCTAAGACCATTAGGAACGGAGCACCAATGAAGAATGTTTCAAAATCGGAGGGTTTTGAAAGCAAATTCCACGTTATATAATATAGTGTTAGAATTTCTTATAGTATGTATTATTAAACCAGTTATAAAAGGTCAACATGTTCTTTGCCCCTGGCTGTCCTGCGTAAAAGGGGGAGGAGGGGGCGGGTTTCGCACAATATTTGTACACTTATCAGGGACAATGGGCAACATAAATATGTTGGATATTTTCGTCACCTAAAAGCAACATCGTAGCGTTGCTTCTTCAATGTAGCCGAAAACATTTTTAGTAGCAACGAAACATTTCGGCCTGTTTATTTAAACCGTCATTAAGGCTCTACTCAGAGAGTTTAAGGAAAGTTTAACTTAATAAGCAATTACAAGACATGTTATTAATAGTATTTTCTTAATGTTTTTTTTCTTAATTAATCTTAAATTTTTATCTTAAAAAGTTTTCACGACTAGTATACATAATACATACATACATACATAACTTCACGCCAGTTCCCTTGCGGGGTAGGCACGAAATTCTTTCCACATGCCCGAACCACCGGAGCATTCCTTTCCTTACCTTCACCCCGACACTCTCTTTCAGACCAAATCTCTTTCTTACTTCGGTATTACGAACGCGGTCCGCGAGCGTCACTCCGCAGATTTTGCGCAGTGCTCGCATCTCGACCGCGTTTACTCTACTTTCATGCTCTCTCTTCCATACCCAACTCTCGCTTCCATACGTGAGCGTAGGTACCAGCACCGCGTTGTGTATGGCAAGCTGGGCCTTCTGGCTGAGGTTATTAGTGCCTAGAAGTTTACCTAACGCTCCATTCACACTATTCCCCAAATTCACTCTTCTTTCTATATCAGCGGTGTACCTTCCATCCCTGCTAAAAGCACATCCAAGATATACAAACTCATTCACTTGCTCCAGCATAACATCATCGACCATTATAGTTGCATTCGTTCTGGTTTCTTCTCTTTCTAACACCATACATAATACAACTACGTTTTAACGGTTTTAAGCGTGGTATTTTAATTGATTTTTATTATTGCGACGTTTCGGCGACTTTTCAGTAGCCGTGATCATGGAATACAAAGATTTCAAGAGTCAATGAGTATTGTTAAAGTTTTATTTAGCCTACCGCCAATTTGGGTGGGAGGAAAAATAAAAAGAAATTACCAATCAACAAGATGGAGGTAGGCTAAGTAAAACTTCAACAATACTCATTGACTCTTGACATCTTTGTCTTCTGTGGTTACGGCTACTGAAAAGTGGCCGAAACGTCGGAATAATGAAAATCAAATAAATCACCACGCTTAAAACCGTTAAAACGTAGGTTTATTACATGTTTTTATTTTTTTTTATTGTAGGAGTTCAGCAGACAGGCAGACGGCCCACTTAATGGAAAGCGGTTACCATCGCCTATGGACATTTGCAACATCAAAGGTGCTACAAATGCGCTGCTACTCTCTTAGGGGCGACTGGAACCTGGTCACTAATGCCGGAACACAACTCTCGCATCCATACGTGAATGTAGGTACCAGCACCGCGTTGTGTATGGCGAGCTGGGCCTTCTGGCTGAGGTTCTTAGCGCCTAGAAGTTTACCTAACGCTCCATTCACACTATTCCCCAAATTCATACATAACTTCACGCCAGTTCCCTTGCGGGGTAGGCACGGACAACAGAGCGCCATTCAGGCTTATTCTTACACACCTCACTTGCTTCTTTGACATTCATATCTCTTGTCATGCACGCTCGTCTGTTCTTAAAGCTCCTGACATCACCTTCTGCTAGTACACGATCTTATAATGTATTTTGCAATTGTATTTTTCTCAGCGCAGGAACGGAGAAAGGATATTAAGTCCTGCACCGAACGACCTGTTGTAAGCAACAAAACAATCTAGTGCTAGGTGGTAGAGCATGCCACCATAACAACCTGAGTTGTGTTCTAGCATTGGTTATCAGGTTCCATGGCTCCCTACGCCGCAGACAGTACCTTGGTGTAGCAAACGTCCATAAGCGATGGTAACCACTTTCCATCAGGGTGACTATCAGCCTGTCTACTGTACTCTAGGTATAGAGTTACACAAGAATCACTGATTCTAAAAAAGTTGCCAAAAAAAAAAATACATTTAATACCGCTGGTCCGATTTGAAAAAAATCTTTCAGTGATGAATAGTACATTTATCGAGGAAGGCTATAGGCCATATTGTATTTTTTAAAAAATTAGGGATCCTTACTAAAAGTCCAATAACGTAACTCAAGGTGTAAAAAAATGACCCGAAAAAATCCTTACACGGCGTCCGCTGCGAAAACTATTGATTATAGAACAAAACAATGTACTACCACTTTGCAGAACATATAATTGTCTACAAAAAATATCGCGTAACCATATGTCTAACTATTGTAGTTATCTCACAATAAGTGTTTTCTTTTATTTTTTTTAAATAATTAAAATGCCGTCGCTTCAAAAACTCTTTATTTGTATCTTGGTATTCATCCTTATCAAAATAAATTACTTTCTAGAACTTTTTGAATTATTCAATTCGGACGTTTCATTCAATAGATATCGCGATATTTAAAATGTAAACTACATAAATGACAAAACTTGAAAAAATAGATAACATGGACCAAGTGGACCAACTGGACCAAGTGGACCCAGTGGATCAACTGGATCCAGCGGACAAAGTGGACCCAGTGGACCCAACGGATCTAGTGGACCAAGTGGACCCAGTGAGTCCAGTGGACGAAGTAGACCCAGTGGACCCAGTGGTTCAAGTGGACCCAGTGGGCCTAGTGGACCCAGTAGTCTAGGTGGACCCAGTGGACCCAGAAGTCTAAGTGGACCCAGTGGACCCAGTGGTTCAAGTGGACCCAGTGGGCCTAGTGGACCCAGTAGTCTAGGTGGACCCAGTGGACCCAGAAGTCTAAGTGGACCCAGTGGACCCAGTTGACCCAGTAGGCTAAGTGTTCCAAATGGACCCAGCGGACCCAGTAAACTCAGTGGACCAAGTGGACCCAGTGGACCAAATGGACTAAGTGGACCCAGTGGACCAAGTGGATCCAGTGGACCAAGTGGACCCAATGGACCAAATGGACCTATTGGACCAAGTGGACCCAGTAGCCTAAGTGTTCCAAATGGACCCAGTGGACCCAGTAAACTCAGTGGACCCAGTGGTTCAAGTGGACCCAGTAGTCTAAGTGGACCCAGTGGGCCCAGTGGACCCAGTTGGCTAAGTGTTCCAAATGGACCCAGTGGACCAGGTGGACCCAGTGGACCAAGGGGACCAAGTGGACACAGTGGTCCAAGTGGACCCAGTGGACCAAGTGGACCAAGTGGACCCAGTGGACCCAGTAGACCCAGTGGAACGAAATCACAAAACCAGTCCTAGTTTCCGGGATAAAATTTACATAAATCTATCCCAAAATGTATCCCATTATCCGGGATAAAAAGTATCCCTTGGCCACTCTCGGTATTCAAATTATATATGTACCGAGTTTCAGCCAAATCGGTCCAATAGTCTTTCCATAAAAGGATAACAAACAAAAAGACAAATATATTTTTATCCCGGATACTATCCTATTTTTCGGGATAAAAATATCCTATGTTCATTCTCGGCATCGAAAATATATATATATATATATATATATATACCGAGTTTCAGCCAAATCGGTCCAGTACTTTTTCCGTGAAAACGGAACAGACAGACAGAGTTACTTTCGCATTTATAATATTAATAGGGACATTAAATATTAATAGGGATAGGGGTTAATTTTTATTATACTTATAAACTTGAGAAATGATTAGTTTCTCACTAACACTTTCATTTTAGTTTTATTTTTGCGATAAAAAGTATGGCCAAAGTGACCAAAATGGCCCAAATGGCCCAAAATTACCGAATTGACTGAAATGGCCAAAATGACCAAAAAAGCCAAAATGATCAAAAAGGCCAAAATGACCGACATGGCCAAAATGATCAAAAAGGTCAAAATGTCCGACATGGCCAAAATGATCAAAAAGGCCAAAATTACCGACATGGCCAAAATAGCTAAAATGATCAAAAAGGCCAAAATGATCAAAAAGGCCAAAATGGCTAAAATGACCAAAAATGCCAAAATAACCGAAATGGCCAAAAAGGTCAAAATGACCAAAAAGGCCAAAATTACCGACATGGCCAAAATGACTAAAATGATCAAAAAGGCCGAAATGGCCAAAATGACCAAAAAGGCCAAAATTACTAAAATGGCCAAAATGACCAAAAAGGCTAAAATGACCGACGTGATCAAAATGACTGAAATGACCAAAAAGGCTAATTGACCGAAATGGCCAAAATGACTAAAATTATCAAAAAGGCCAAAATGACCAACATGGCGAAAATCACCAAAAAGGCCAAAATTACTGAAATGACCAAAAAGGCCAAATGACCGAAATGTCCAAAATGACCAAAATGGCCAAAATAACCGAAATGGCTAAAATGACCAAAATGACTAAAATCACCAAAATGACCAAAAACGCCAAAATGAACAAAAAGGCCAAAATGACTGAAATGACCAAAAAGGCCAAATGACCGAAATGGCCAAAATGACCAAAATGGCCAAAATAACCGAAATGGCGAAAATGACCAAAATGACTAAAATGGCCAAAATGACCAAAATTTCCAAATTAACCAAAATAAATAAAATGGCCTAAATGGCCAAAATGACCGAAAAGGCCAAAATGAAAAGTATCCCATGTCCACCCTCGGTATTTAATTCACATACGTACCGAATTTCAGCCAAATTGGCCCATTAGTTTTTCCGTAAAAGCATAACAAACAAATAGACAAATATATTTTTATCCCGGACAGACAGACAGACAGACAGACAGACAGACAGACAGACAGACAGACAGACAGACAGACA